>JAJHUQ010000035.1:9692500-9710000 GCA_035773235.1 Eospalax fontanierii | reverse complement strand
CCTAACCCAAACCCTAACCCTAAACCTAACCCTAATTCAAACCCTAACCCTAACCCTAACCCTAACCCAAACCCTAACCCTAAATCTAACCCTAAACCTAATCCTAACCCTAACCCTAACCCAAAAACTAACCATAACAATAACCCAAACCCTAACCCTAACCCTAACTCAAACCCTAACACTAACCCAAATCCTAACCCTAACCCTAAATCAAACCAAAACCGTAAACCTAACTCTAATCCTAACCCTAACATTAACCCTAACCCTAACGCTAACCCTAACTCAAACACTAACCCAAACCCAAACCCAAACCCTAACCCTAAACCTAACCCTAACCCTTATCTTAACCCTAAACCTAACCAAAAAAATAACACTAACCCTAAACCAAACCCTAACCCTAAGCCTAACCCTAACCCTAACCCAAACCCTAACCCTTACAATCCCTAAACCTAACCCTAACCCTTTTCCTAATCCTAACACAAACCCTAACAATAATCCTAACTCTAATATTATTTCTAAACCTAAACCTAACCCTAACCCTAACCCTAACCCTAAACCTAACCCTAACCCTAACCCTATTCCTAACACTAACCCTAACCCTAACCCTAAACCTAACCCTAACCCTATTCCTAACCCTAACCCTAAACCCTTACCCTAACCAATACCCTAAACATAACCCTCTCGCTAACCCTAACCCTAACACAAACACTAACACTAACCCTAACCCTATCCCACACCCTAACCCTAACCCTAACCCTAACCCAAACCAAAACCCTAACCCTAACTCTAATCCTAACCCTAACCCTAATCAAAACCCTAACATTAACCCTAACCCTAACCCTAACCCTATTCCTAACCTTAACCCTAAACCTAACCTTAACCCAAAACCTAACCGTAAATCTCACCCAAATCCTAACCCTAACTCAAAACCTAACCCTAAGACAAACCCTAACCCTAACACTAACCCTAACCCAAATCCTAAACCTAACACTAACCCTAACCCAAACCCTAAACCTAACACTAACACTTACCCTAAGTCTAACCCAAAACCTAACCCTAAACCTAACCGAAACCAAAAGCCTAACACTAACCCTAATCCTAACCCTAAACAAAACACTAACCTAAACCGTAAACCTAACACTAAACCTAACTCTAACCGTAACCCTAATCGAAACCCTAAACCTAACCCTAACCCACACCCAACCCCTAACTCTAACCCTAACCCTAAACGAAACCCTAACTCAAACCCTAACCCTAACCCTAACCCAAACCCTAACCCTAAACCTAACCCTAACCATTTTCCTAACCCTAACACAAACCCTAACAATAATCCTAACCCTACCCCTAATCCTAACCCTAACCCTAACCCAAAAACTAAACCTAACCCTAACCCAAACCCTAACCCTAACACTAATCCTAATCCTAACCCTAACGATAACCCTAATTCAAACCCTAACCCTAACCCAAACTCTAACCCTAACACTAACCATAACCCTAAACCTAAACCTAAAATTAACCCTAACGCTAACCCTAACCCTAACGCTAACCCTAAACCTAACCGTAATCCTAACCCTAAACCTAACCTAAAAACTAACCCTAACTCGGACCCTAAACCAAACCCTAATCCTAACCCTAAAGCTAACCCAAACCCTAAACCTAAGGCTCTTCCTAACCCTAACCCTAAACCTAACCTTAACCCAAACCCTAACCCAAAACCTAACCCTAACCCTAACCCTAACTCAAACTCTAAACCTAACTCGAACCCTAACCCTAACACAAACCCTAACAATAATCCTAACCCTAACATTTTTCCTAAACCTAACCCTAACCCTAACCCTAACCCTAACCCTAACCCTATTCCTAACACTAACCCTAACCCTAACCCTAAACCTAACCCTAACCCTATTCCTAACCCTAACCCTAAACCCTTACCGTAACCAATACCCTAAACATAACCCTCACGCTAACCCTAACCCTAACCCAAACCCTAACACTAACCCTAACCCTAACCCAAACCCTAACCCTAACCCTAACCCTAACCCTAACCCAAACCAAAACCCTAACCCTAACTCTAATCCTAACCCTAACCCTAATCAAAAGCCTAACATTAACCCTAACCCTAACCCTAACCCTAACCCTATTCCTAACCTTAACCCTAAACCTAACCTTAACCCAAAACCTAACCGTAAATCTAACCCAAACCCTACCCCTAACTCAAACCCTAACCCTAAGACAAACGCTGACCCTAACACTAACCCGAACCCAAATCCTAAACCTAACACTAACCCTAACCCAAACCCTAACCCTAACACTAACACTTACCCTAAGTCTAACCCAAAACCTAACCCTAAACCTAACCGAAACCAAAAGCCTAACCCGAAGTCTAATCCTAACCCTAACCCTAATCCTAACCCTAATCCTAACACTAACCCAAACCCTAAACCTAACCCTAATCCTAACTCTAATCCTAACCCTAATCGTAACCCTAAACCTAACCCTAACCCACACCCAAGCCCTAACTCTAACCCTAACCCTAACCGAAACCCTAACTCAAACCCTAACCTTAACCCTAACCCAAAACCTAACCCTAAACCTAACCCTAACCCTTTTCCTAACCCTAGCACAAACCCTAACAATAATCCTAACCCTAACCCTATTCCTAAACCTAACGCTAACCCTAACCCTAATCCCTAACCCTAACCCTAACCCAAAAACTAAGCCTAACCCTAACCATAACCATAACCCTAAACCTAACCTTAACCCAAACACTAACCCAAACCCTAACCCAAACGCTATCCCTAAACCTAACCCTAACTCAAAAACTAACCCTAACCCTAACCCTAACCCAAACACTAACAATAACCCTAACCCTAATCCTAACCCAAATCCTAACCCTAACCCTAACCCTCACCCTAACCCAAACCATAACACTAACCCTAACCTTAACCCTAATGCTAAGCCTAAACCTAACTCAACTCAAACCTAACCCTAAACCTAACCCTAACCAAAACCCTAACCCTAACACTAACCTAACCCTAACTCAAACCCTAACCATAACCCTAACCCTAACCCTAACCCTAACCCAAACCCTAACCCTAACACTAACCCTAACCCTAACACTAACCCAAAACCTAACCCTAACCCTAACCCAAACCAAAACCCTAATCCCTAACTCTAACTCTAATCCTAAACCTAACCCTAATCCTAACCCTAACCCTAACCCTAATCCTAACCGTAACCCTAACCCTAACACAAACCCAACCTCTAACACTAACCCTAACCCTAACCCAAACCCTAACCCTAAACCTAAACCTAACCCTAACCCTAACTCAAACCCTAACCCTAAACCTTACCCTAACTCAAACCCTAACACTAACCCTAACCCTAACCCTAACCCAAACCCTAACCCAAATCCTAACCCTAACCCTAACCATAACCCTAACCCTAACCCTAACTCAAACACTAACCCTAACCCTAACAAAAACCCTAACCCTAAACCTATCCCTAACCCTTATCCTAACCCTAAACCTAACTCAAAAAATAACACTAGCCCTAAACCAAACCCTAACCCTAACCCTAACCCTAACCCTAACCCAAACCCTAACCCTTACCCAAACCCTAAACCTAAACCTTACCCTAACCCGAATCCTAACCCTAACTGTAACCCAAAAACTAACCCTAACCCAAACCCTAACCCTAACCCTATTCCTAACCCTAACCCTAAATCTAACCTTAACCCAAACCCTAACCCAAACCCTAACCCTAAACTTAACCCTAACTCAAACTCTAACCCTAATTCGAACCCTAACCCTAACCCAAACACTAACCAAACCCTAACAATAACCCTAACCCTAACCCTATTCCTAACACTAACCCTAACCCTAACCCTAACCCTAAACCTATTCCTAACCCTAACCCTAAACCCTAACCCTAACCAATACCCTAAACAAAACCTTCACGCTAACCCTAACCCTAACCCAAACCCTAACCCTAACCCTAAACCTAACCAAAAACCTAAACCTAACCCTAACCCTAAGCCTAACACTAACCCTAACCCTAACACTAACCCAAATCCTAACCCTAACATTAACCCAAACCAAAACCCTAAACTTAACTCTAATCCTAACCCTAACCCTAATCAAAACCCTAACATTAAACCTAACCGTAACCCTAACCCAAAACCTAAACCTAACCCTAATCCTAACCCTAACCCTAACCCTAATCCTAACCCTAACCCTAACCCTAACACAAACCCACCCCCTAACCCTAACCCTACCCCTAACCCAAACCCTAACCCTAACCCTAACCCTAACTCAAACCCTAACCCTAACCCTAACCCAAACCCTAACCCTAATTCAAACCCTCACCCTAACCCTAACCCTAACCCAAACCCTAACCCTAAACCTAACCCTAACCCTAATTCTAACCCTAACCCTAACGCAAAAACTAACCCTAACAATAACACAAACCCTAACCCTAAGCCTAACTCAAACCCTAACACTAACCCAAACCCTAACCCTAACCCTAAATCAAACCAAAACCCTAAACCTAACTCTAATCCTAACCCTAACCCTAACCCAAACCCTAACCCTAACACTAACCCTAACCCTAACACTAACCCAAATCCTAACCCTAACCCTAACCCAAACCAAAACCCTAATCCCTAACTCTAACTCTAATCCTAAACCTAACCCTAATCCTAACCCTAACCCTAACCCTAATCCTAACCGTAACCCTAACCCTAACACAAACCCAACCTCTAACACTAACCCTAACCCTAACCCAAACCCTAACCCTAAACCTAAACCTAACCCTAACCCTAACTCAAACCCTAACCCTAAACCTTACCCTAACTCAAACCCTAACCCTAACCCTAACCCTAACCCTAACCCAAACCCTAACCCAAATCCTAACCCTAACCCTAACCATAACCCTAACCCTAACCCTAACTCAAACACTAACCCTAACCCTAACAAAAACCCTAACCCTAAACCTAACCCTAACCCTTATCCTAACCCTAAACCTAACCCAAAAAATAACACTAGCCCTAAACCAAACCCTAACCCTAACCCTAACCCTAACCCTAACCCTAACCCTAACCCAAACCCTAACCCTTACCCAAACCCTAAACCTAAACCTAACCCTAACCCGAATCCTAACCCTAACCCTAACCCAAAAACTAACCCTAACCCAAACCCTAACCCTAACCCTATTCCTAACCCTAACCCTAAATCTAACCTTAACCCAAAGCCTAACCCAAACCCTAACCCTAAACTTAACCCTAACTCAAACTCTAACCCTAATTCGAAGCCTAACCCTAACCCAAACACTAACCAAACCCTAACAATAACCCTAACTCTAACCCTATTCCTAACACTAACCCTAACCCTAACCCTAACCCTAAACCTATTCCTAACCCTAACCCTAAACCCTAACCCTAACCAATACCCTAAACAAAACCTTCACGCTAACCCTAACCCTAACAAAAACCCTAACCCTAACCCTAAACCTAACCAAAAACCTAAACCTAACCCTAACCCTAACCCTAACACTAACCCTAACCCTAACACTAACCCAAATCCTAACCCTAACATTAACCCAAACCAAAACCCTAAACTTAACTCTAATCCTAACCCTAACCCTAATCAAAACCCTAACATTAAACCTAACCGTAACCCTAACCCAAAACCTAAACCTAACCCTAATCCTAACCCTAACCCTAACCCTAACCCTAATCCTAACCCTAACCCTAACCCTAACACAAACCCAACCCCTAACCCTAACCCTAACCCTAACCCAAACCCTAACCCTAAACCTAACCCTAATTCAAACCCTAACCCTAACCCTAACCCTAACCCAAACCCTAACCCTAAATCTAACCCTAAACCTAATCCTAACCCTAACCCTAACCCAAAAACTAACCATAACAATAACCCAAACCCTAACCCTAACCCTAACTCAAACCCTAACACTAACCCAAATCCTAACCCTAACCCTAAATCAAACCAAAACCCTAACCCTAACTCTAATCCTAACCCTAACATTAACCCTAACCCTAACCCTAACCCTAACTCAAACACTAACCCAAACCCAAACCCAAACCCTAACCCTAAACCTAACCCTAACCCTTATCTTAACCCTAAACCTAACCAAAAAAATAACACTAACCCTAAACCAAACCCTAACCCTAAGCCTAACCCTAACCCTAACCCAAACCCTAACCCTTACAATCCCTAAACCTAACCCTAACCCTTTTCCTAATCCTAACACAAACCCTAACAATAATCCTAACTCTAATATTATTTCTAAACCTAAACCAAACCCTAACCCTAAGCCTAACCCTAACCCTAACCCAAACCCTAACCCTATTCCTAACACTAACCCTAACCCTAACCCTAAACCTAACCCTAACCCTATTCCTAACCCTAATCCTAAACCCTTACCCTAACCAATACCCTAAACATAACCCTCTCGCTAACCCTAACCCTAACCCTAACCCTTACCTTTACCCTTACCCTTATCCAAACCCTAACCCTAACCCTCACCCTAACCCAAATCAAAACCCTAACCCTAACTCTAATCCTAACCCTAACCCTAATCAAAACCCTAACATTAACCCTAACCCTAACCCTAACCCTATTCCTAACCTTAACCCTAAACCTTACCTTAACCCAAAACCTAACCGTAAATCTCACCCAAATCCTTACCCTAACTCAAACCCTAACCCTAAGACAAACCCTAACCCTAACACTAACCCTAACCCAAATCCTAAACCTAACACTAACCCTAACCCAAACCCTAAACCTAACACTAACACTTACCCTAAGTCTAACCCAAAACCTAACCCTAAACCTAACCGAAACCAAAAGCCTAACACTAACCCTAATCCTAACCCTAACCAAAACACTAACCTAAACCCTAAACCTAACACTAATCCTAACTCTAACCGTAACCCTAATCGAAACTCTAAACCTAACCCTAACCCACACCCAACCCCTAACTCTAACCCTAACCCTAACCGAAACCCTAACTCAAACCCTAACCCTAACCCTAACCCAAACCCTAACCCTAAACCTAACCCTAACCATTTTCCTAACCCTAACACAAACCCTAACAATAATCCTAACCCTAACCCTATTCCTAACTCTAACCCTAACCCTAACCCTAACCCTAATCCTAACCCTAACCCTAACCCAAAAACTAAACCTAACCCTAACCCAAACCCTAACCCTAACACTAATCCTAATCCTAACCCTAACGATAACCCTAATTCAAACCCTAACCCTAACCCAAACTCTAACCCTAACACTAACCATAACCCTAAACCTAAACCTAAAATTAACCCTAACGCTAACCCTAACCCTAACGCTAACCCTAACCCTAACCGTAATCCTAACCCTAACCCTAACCTAAAAACTAACCCTAACTCGAACCCTAAGCCAAACCCTAATCCTAACCCTACAGCTAACCCAAACCCTAAACCTAAGCCTATTCCTAACCCTAACCCTAAACCTAACCTTAACCCAAACCCTAACCCAAAACCTAACCCTAACCCTAACCCTAACTCAAACTCTAACCCTAACTCGAACCCTAACCCTAACACAAACCCTAACAATAATCCTAACCCTAACATTTTTCCTAAACCTAAACCTAACCCTAACCCTAACCCTATTCCTAACCCTAACCCTTAGCCCTTACCGTAACCAATACCCTAAACATAACCCTCACGCTAACCCTAACCCTAACCCAAACCCTAACACTAACCCTAACCCTAACCCAAAACCTAACCCTAACCCTAACCCTAACCCTAACCCAAACCAAAACCCTAACCCTAACTCTAATCCTAACCCTAACCCTAATCAAAAGCCTAACATTAACCCTAACCCTAACCCTAACCCTAACCCTAATCCTAACCTTAACCCTAAACCTAACCTTAACCCAAAACCTAACCGTAAATCTAACCCAAACCCTAACCCTAACTCAAACCCTAACCCTAAGACAAACGCTGACCCTAACACTAACCCGAACCCAAATCCTAAACCTAACACTAACCCTAACCCAAACCCTAACCCTAACACTAACACTTACCCTAAGTCTAACCCAAAACCTAACCCTAAACCTAACCGAAACCAAAAGCCTAACCCGAAGTCTAATCCTAACCCTAACCCTAATCCTAACCCTAATCCTAACACTAACCCAAACCCTAAACCTAACCCTAATCCTAACTCTAACCCTAACCCTAATCGTAACCCTAAACCTAACCCTAACCCACACCCAAGCCCTAACTCAAACCCTAACCCTAACCGAAACCCTAACTCAAACCCTAACCTTAACCCTTACCCAAACCCTAACCCTAAACCTAACCCTAACCCTTTTCCTAACCCTAACACAAACCCTAACAATAATCCTAACCCTAACCCTATTCCTAAACCTAACCCTAACCCTAACCCTAATCCCTAACCCTAACCCTAACCCAAAAACTAAACCTAACCCTAACCATAACCATAACCCTAAACCTAACCTTAACCCAAACACTAACCCAAACCCTAACCCAAACGCTATCCCTAAACCTAACCCTAACTCAAAAACTAACCCTAACCCTAACCCTAACCCAAACACTAACAATAACCCTAACCCTAACCCTAACCCAAATCCTAACCCTAACCCTAACCCTCACCCTAACCCAAACCATAACACTAACCCTAACCTTAACCCTAATGCTAAGCCTAAACCTAACTCAACTCAAACCTAACCCTAAACCTAACCCTAACCAAAACCCTAACCCTAACACTAACCTAACCCTAACTCAAACCCTAACCATAACCCTAACCCTAACCCTAACCCTAACCCAAACCCTAACCCTAACACTAACCCTAACCCTAACACTAACCCAAAACCTAACCCTAACCCTAACCCAAACCAAAACCCTAATCCCTAACTCTAACTCTAATCCTAAACCTAACCCTAATCCTAACCCTAACCCTAACCCTAATCCTAACCGTAACCCTAACCCTAACACAAACCCAACCTCTAACACTAACCCTAACCCTAACCCAAACCCTAACCCTAAACCTAAACCTAACCCTAACCCTAACTCAAACCCTAACCCTAAACCTTACCCTAACTCAAACCCTAACACTAACCCTAACCCTAACCCTAACCCAAACCCTAACCCAAATCCTAACCCTAACCCTAACCATAACCCTAACCCTAACACTAACTCAAACACTAACCCTAACCCTAACAAAAACCCTAACCCTAAACCTAACCCTAACCCTTATCCTAACCCTAAACCTAACCCAAAAAATAACACTAGCGCTAAACCAAACCCTAACCCTAACCCTAACCCTAACCCTAACCCAAATCCTAACCCTTACCCAAACCCTAAACCTAAACCTAACCCTAACCCGAATCCTAACCCTAACCGTAACCCAAAAACTAACCCTAACCCAAACCCTAACCCTAACCCTATTCCTAACCCTAACCCTAAATCTAACCTTAACCCACACCCTAACCGAAACCCTAACCCTAAACTTAACCCTAACTCAAACTCTAACCCTAATTCGAACCCTAACCCTAACCCAAACACTAACCAAACCCTAACAATAACCCTAACCCTAACCCTATTCCTAACACTAACCCTAACCCTAACCCTAACCCTAAACCTATTCCTAACCCTAACCCTAAACCTAACCAAAAACCTAAACCTAACCCTAACCCTAACCCTAACACTAACCCTAACCCTAACACTAACCCAAATCCTAACCCTAACATTAACCCAAACCAAAACCCTAAACTTAACTCTAATCCTAACCCTAACCCTAATCAAAACCCTAACATTAAACCTAACCGTAACCCTAACCCAAAACCTAAACCTAAACCTAATCCTAACCCTAACCCTAACCCTAATCCTAACCCTAACCCTAACCCTAACACAAACCCAACCCCTAACCCTAACCCTAACCCTAACCCAAACCCTAACCCTAAACCTAACCCTAATTCAAACCCTAACCCTAACCCTAACCCTAACCCAAACCCTAACCCTAAATCTAACCCTAAACCTAATCCTAACCCTAACCCTAACCCAAAAACTAACCATAACAATAACCCAAACCCTAACCCTAACCCTAACTCAAACCCTAACACTAACCCAAATCCTAACCCTAACCCTAAATCAAACCAAAACCCTAACCCTAACTCTAATCCTAACCCTAACATTAACCCTAACCCTAACCCTAACCCTAACTCAAACACTAACCCAAACCCAAACCCAAACCCTAACCCTAAACCTAACCCTAACCCTTATCTTAACCCTAAACCTAACCAAAAAAATAACACTAACCCTAAACCAAACCCTAACCCTAAGCCTAACCCTAACCCTAATCCAAACCCTAACCCTTACAATCCCTAAACCTAACCCTAACCCTTTTCCTAATCCTAACACAAACCCTAACAATAATCCTAACTCTAATATTATTTCTAAACCTAACCCTAACCCTAACCCTAACCCTAACCCTCACCCTAACCCTAAACCTATTCCTAACACTAACCCTAACCCTAACCCTAAACCTAACCCTAACCCTATTCCTAACCCTAACCCTAAACCCTTACCCTAACCAATACCCTAAACATAACCCTCTCGCTAACCCTAAACCTAACCCAAACCCTAACCCTAACCCTAACCCAAACCCTAACCCTAACCCTAACCCTAACCCAAACCAAAACCCTAACCCTAACTCTATTCCTAACCCTAACCCTAATCAAAACCCTAACATTAACCCTAACCCTAACCCTAACCCTATTCCTAACCTTAACCCTAAACCTAACCTTAACCCAAAACCTAACCGTAAATCTAACCCAAATCCTAACCCTAACTCAAACCCTAACCCTAAGACAAACCCTAACCCTAACACTAACCCTAACCCAAATCCTAAACCTAACACTAACCCTAACCCAAAACCTAAACATAACACTAACACTTACCCTAAGTCTAACCCAAAACCTAACCCTAAACCTAACCGAAACCAAAAGCCTAACCCTAAGTCTAATCCTAACCCTAACTCTAATCCTAACCCTAACCAAAACACTAACCCAAACCCTAAACCTAACACTAAACCTAACTCTAACCCTAACCCTAATCGAAACCCTAAACCTAACCCTAATCCACACCCAACCCCTAACTCTAACCCTAACCCTAACCGAAACCCCAACTCAAACCCTAGCCCTAACCCTAACCCAAACCCTACCCCTCAACCTAACCCTAACCATTTTCCTAACCCTAACACAAACCCTAACAATAATCCTAACCCTAACCCTATTCCTAAACCTAACCCTAACCCTAACCCTAACCCTAATCCTAACCCTAACCCTAACCCAAAAACTAAACCTAACCCTAACCCAAACCCTAACCCTAACACTAATCCTAATCCTAACCCTAACGATAACCCTAATTCAAACCCTAACCCTAACACAAACCCTAACCCTAACACTAACCATAAACCTAAACCTAAACCTAAAATTAACCCTAACGCTAACCCTAACCCTAACGCTAACCCTAACCCTAACCGTAATCCAAACCCTAACCCTAACCTAAAAACTAACCCTAACTCGAACCCTAAGCCAAACACTAATCCTAACCCTAAAGCTAACCCAAACCCTAAACCTAAGCCTATTCCTAACCCTAACCCTAAACCTAACCTTAACCCAAACCCTAACCCAAAACCTAACCCTAACCCTAACCCTAACTCAAACTCTAACCCTAACTCGAACCCTAACCCTAACACAAACCCTAACAATAATCCTAACCCTAACATTTTTCCTAAACCTAACCCTAACCCTAACCCTAACCCTAACTCTAACCCTATTCCTAACACTAACCCTAACCCTAACCCTAAACCTAACCCTAACCCTATTCCTAACCCTAACCCAAAACCCTTACCGTAACCAATACCCTAAACATAACCCTCACGCTAACCCTAACCCTAACCCAAACCCTAACACTAACCCTAACCCTAACCCAAACCCTAACCCTAACCCTAACCCAAACCAAAACCCAAACCCTAACTCTAATCCTAACCCTAACCCTAATCAAAACCCTAACATTAACCCTAACCCTAACCCTAACCCTAACCCTATTCCTAACCTTAACCCTAAACCTAACCTTAACCCAAAACCTAACCGTAAATCTAACCCAAACCCTAACCCTAACTCAAACCATAACCCTAAGACAAGCGCTGACCCTAACACTAACCCGAACACAAATCCTAAACCTAACACTAACCCTAACCCAAACCCTAACCCTAAAACTAACACTTACCCTAAGTCTAACCCAAAACCTAACCCTAAACCTAACCGAAACCAAAAGCCTAACCCGAAGTCTAATCCTAACCCTAACCCTAAACCTAACACTAATCTAACACTAACCCAAACCCTAAACCTAACCCTAAACCTAACTCCAACCCTAACCCTAATCGTAACCCTAAACCTAACCCTAACCCACACCCAACCCCTAACTCTAACCCTAACCCTAACCGAAACCCTAACTCAAACCCTAACCTTAACCCTAACCCAAAACCTAACCCTAAACCTTACCCTAACCCTTTTCCTAACCCTAACACAAACCCTAACAATAATCCTAAACCTAACCCTATTCCTAAACCTAACCCTAACCCTAACCCTAACCCTAATCCCTAACCCTAAGCCTAACCCAAAAACTAAAACTAACCCTAACCCTAACCATAACCCTAAACCTAACCTTAACCCAAACACTAACCCAAACCCTAACCCAAACGCTATCCCTAAACCTAACCCTAACTCAAACCCTAACCCTAACCCTAACCCTAACACTAACCCTAACAATAACCCTAACCCTAACACTAACCCAAATCCTAACCCTAACCCTAACCCAAACCAAAACCCTAAACCTAACTCTAAATCTAATCCTAAAGCTAAGCCTAATCCTAAACCTAACCCTAACCCTAATCCTAACCGTAACCCTAACCCTAACACAAACCCAACCTCTAACACTAACCCTAACCCTAACCCAAACCCTAACCCTAAACCTAAACCTAACCCTAACCCTAACTCAAACCCTAACCCTAACCCTTACCCTAACTCAAACCCTAACCCTAACCCTAACCCTAACCCTAACCCTAACCCTAACCCTAACCCAAACCCTAACCCAAATCCTAACCCTAACACTAACCATAACCCTAACCCTAACCCTAACTCAAACACTAACCCTAACCCTAACAAAAACCCTAACACTAAACCTAACCCTAACCCTTATCCTTACCCTAAACCTAACCCAAAAACTAACACTAGCCCTAAACCAAACCCTAACCCTAACCCTAACCCTGACCCTAACCCAAACCCTAACCCTTACCCAAACCCTAAACCTAAACCTAACCCTAACCCGAATCCTAACCCTAACCCTAACCCAAAAACTAACCCTAACCCAAACCCTAACCCTAACCCTATTCCTAACCCTAACCCTAAACCTAACCTTAACCCAAACCCTAACCCAAACCCTAACCCTAAACTTAACCCTAACTCAAACTCTAACCCTAATTCGAACCCTAACACTAACCCAAACACTAACCAAACCCTAACAATTACCCTAACCCTAACCCTATTCCTAACACTAACCCTAACCCTAACCCTAACCCTAACCCTATTCCTACCCCTAACCCTAAACCCTAACCCTAACCAATACCCTAAACAAAACCTTCACGCTAACCCTAACCCTAACCCAAACCCTAACCCTAACCCTAAACCTAACCAAAAACCTAAACCTAACCCTAACCCTAACCCTAACACTTACCCTAACCCTAACACTAACCCAAATCCTATCCCTAACATTAACCCAAACCAAAACCCTAAACTTAACTCTAATCCTAACCCTAACCCTAATCAAAAACCTAACATTAAACCTAACCGTAATCCTAACCCAAAACCTAAACCTAACCCTAATCCTAACCCTAACCCTAAACCTAATCCTAACCCTAACCCTAACCCTAACACAAACCCAACCCCTAACCCTAACCCTAACCCTAACCCAAACCCTACCCCTAAACCTAACCCTAATTCAAACCCTAACCCTAACCCTAACCCTAACCCAAACCCTAACCCTAAATCTAACCATAAACCTAATCCTAACCCTAACCCTAACCCAAAAACTAACCCTAACAATAACCCAAACCCTAACCCTAACCCTAACTCAAACCCTAACACTAACCCAAACCCTAACCCTAACCCTAAATCAAACCAAAACCCTAACCCTAACTCTAATCCTAACGATACCCTAACCCTAAGCCTAACCCTAACCCTAACTCAAACACTTACCCAAACCCTAACCCTAAACCTAACCCTAACCCTTATCTTAACCCTAAACCTAACCAAAAAAATAACACTAACCCTAAACCAAACCCTAACCCTAACCCTAACCCTAACCCTAACCCTTTTCCTAATCCTAACACAAACCCTAACAATAATCCTAACTCTAATATTATTTCTAAACCTAACCCTAACCCTAACCCTAACCCTAACCCTATTCCTAACACTAACCCTAATCCTAACCCTAACCCTAACCCTAACCCTATTCCTATCCCTAACCCTAAACCCTTACCCTAACCAATACCCTAAACATAACCCTCACGCTAACCCTAACACTAACCCAAACCCTAACACTAACCCTAAACCTAACCCAAACCCTAACCCTAACCCTAACCCTAACCCAAACCAAAACCCTAACCCTAACTCTAATCCTAACCCTAACCCTAATCAAAACCCTAACATTAACCCTAACCCTAACCCTAACCCTATTCCTAACCTTAACCCTAAACCTAACCTTAACCCAAAACCTAACCGTAAATCTAACCCAAATCCTAACCCTAACTCAAACCCTAACCCTAAGACAAACCCTAACCCTAACACTAACCCTAACCCAAATCCTAAACCTAACACTAACCCTAACCCAAACCCTAAACCTAACACTAACACTTACCCTAAGTCTAACCCAAAACCTAACCCTAAACCTAACCGAAACCAAAAGCCTAACCCTAAGTCTAATCCTAACCCTAACCCTAATCCTTACCCTAACCAAAACACTAACCCAAACCCTAAACCTAACACTAATCCTAACTCTAACCCTAAACCTAATCGAAACCCTAAACCTAACCCTAACCCACACCCAACCCCTAACTCTAACCCTAACCCTAACCGAAACCCTAACTCAAACCCTAACCCTAACCCTAACCCAAACCCTAACCCTAAACCTAACCCTAACCATTTTCCTAACCCTAACACAAACCCTAACAATAATCCTAACCCTAACCCTATTCCTAAACCTAACCCTAACCCTAACCCTAACCCTAATCCTAACCCTAACCCTAACCCAAAAACTAAACCTAACCCTAACCCAAACCCTAACCCTAACACTAATCCTAATCCTAACCCTAACGATAACCCTAATTCAAACCCTAACCCTAACCCAAACCCTAACCCTAACACTAACCATAACCCTAAACCTAAACCTAAAATTAACCCTAACGCTAACCCTAACCCTAACGCTAACATTAACCCTAACCCTAATCCTAACCCTAACCTAAAAACTAATCCTAACTCGAACCCTAAGCCAAACACTATTGCTAACCGTAAAGCTAACCCAAACCCTAAACCTAAGCCTATTCCTAACCCTAACCCTAAACCTAACCTTAAACCAAACCCTAACCCAAAACCTAACCCTAACCCTAACCCTAACTCAAACTCTAACCCTAACTCGAACCCTAACCCTAACACAAACCCTAACAATAATCCTAAACCTAACATTTTTCCTAAACCTAAACCTAACCCTAACCCTAACCCTAGCCCTAACCCTAACCCTATTGCTAACACTAACCCTAACCCTAACCCTAAACCTAACCCTAACCCTATTCCTAACCCTAACCCTAAACCCTTACCGTAACCAATACCCTAAACATAACCCTCACGCTAACCCTAACCTAACCCAAACCCTTACACTAACCCTAACCCTAACCCAAACCCTAACCCTAACCCTAACCCTAACCCAAACCAAAACCATAACCCAACTCTAATCCTAACCCTAACCCTAATCAAAACCCCAACATTAACCCTAACCCTAACCCTAACCCTAACCCTATTCCTAACCTTAACCCTAAACCTAACCTTAACCCAAAACCTAACCGTAAATCTAACCCAAACCCTAACCCTAACTCAAACCCTAACCCTAAGACAAACGCGAACCCTAACACTAACCCGAACCCAAAACCTAAACCTAACACTAACCCTAACCCAAACCCTAACCCTAACACTAACACTTACCCTAAGTCTAACCCAAAACCTAACCCTAAACCTAACCGAAACCAAAAGACTAACCCGAAGTCTAATCCTAACCCTAACCCTAATCCTAACACTCATCCTAACACTAACTCAAACCCTAAACCTAACCCTAATCCTAACTCTAACCCTAACCCTAATCGTAACCCTAAACCTAACCCTAACCCACACCCAAGCCCTAACTCTAACCCTAACCCTAACCGAAACCCTAACTCAAAACCTTACCTTAACCCTAACCCAAACCCTAACCCTAAACCTAACCCTAACCCTTTTCCTAACCCTAACACAAACCCTAACAATAACCCTAACCCTAACCCTATTCCTAAACCTAACCCTAACCCTAACCCTAACCCTAATCCTAACCCTAACCCTAACCCAAAAACTAAACCTAACCCTAACCCTAACCATAACCCTAAACCTAACCTTAACCCAAACACTAACCCAAACCCTAACCCAAACGCTATCCCTAACCCTAACCCTAACTCAAACCCTAACCCTAACCCTAACCCTAACCCTAACCCAAACCCTAACAATAACCCTAACCCTAACCCTAACCCAAACCCTAACCCTAACCCTAACCCTCACCCTAACCCAAACCATAACACTAACCCTAACCTTAACCCTAATGCTAAGCCTAAACCTAAGTCAAACTCAAACCTAACCCTAAACCTAACCCTAACCAAAACCCTAACCCTAACACTAACCTAACACTAACTCAAACACTAACCATAACCCTAACCCTAAACCTACCCAAACCCTAAACCTAACACTAACCCTAAACCTAACACTAACCCAAATCCTAACCCTAACCCTAACCCAAACCAAAACCCTAACCATAACTCTAACTCTAACCCTAAACCTAACCCTAATCCTAACCCTAACCCTAACCCTAATCCTAACCCTAACCCTAACCCTAACCCTAACCCTAACCCTAACCCTAACCCAACCTCTAACACTAACCCTAACCCTAACCCAAACACTATCACTAAACCTAAACCTAACGCTAACCCTAACTCAAACCCTAACTCTAACCCTTACCCTAACTCAAACCCTAACCCTAACCCTAAACCTAACCCTAACCCAAATCCTAACCCTAACCCTAACCCTAACCATAACCCTAATCCTAAACCTAACTCAAACACTA
>JAJHUQ010000035.1:9637500-9687500 GCA_035773235.1 Eospalax fontanierii | reverse complement strand
ACCCTAACACAAACCCAACCCCTAAACCTAACCCTAACCCTAACCCAAACCCTAACCCTAAACCTAACCCTAACCCTAACCCTAACCCTAACCCTAACCCTAACCCTAACCCTAACCCTAAACCTAACCCTAACCCTAACCCTAACACTAACCCTAACCCTAACCCTAACCCTAACCCTAACCCAAACCCTAATCAAACCCTAACCCTAACCCAAACCCTAACCCTAACACTAACCCTAACTGTAATCCTAAACCTAACCCTAACCTTAACCCAAAAAGTAAACCTAACCCTAAACCTAACCCTAACCCAAAACCTAACCCTAACCCAAATCGTAATCCTAACTCTAACCCTAATGCTAAGCCTAAACCTAACTCAAACTCAAACCTAACCCTAAACCTAACCCTAACCCAAACCCTAACCCTAACACTAACCTAACCCTAACTCAAACCCTAACCATAAACCTAACCCTATCCCTAACCCAAACCCTAACCCTAACACTAACCCAAATCCTAACCCTAACCCTAACCCAAACCAAAACCCTAACCCTAACTCTAACTCTAATCCTAAACCTAACCCTAATCCTCACCCTAACAATAACCCTAATCCTAACCCTAACCCTAACCCTAACACAAACCCAACCTCTAACCCTAACCCTAAGCCTAACCCAAACCCTAACCCTAAATCTAAACCTAACCCTAACCCTAACTCAAACCCTAACCCTAACCCTTACCCTAACTCAAACCCTAACCCTAACCCTAACCCTAACCCTAACCCAAACCTTACCCAAATTCTAACAATAACCCTAACTCTAACCATAACCCTAACCCTAACCCTAACTCAAACACTAACGCTAACCCTAACAAAAACCCTAACCCTAAACCTAACCCTAACCCTTATCCTAACCCTAAACCTAACCCAAAAAATAACACTAACCCTAAACCAAACCCTAACCCTAACCCTAACCCTAACCCAAACCCTAACCCTTACCCAAACCCTAAACCTAAACCTAGCCCTAACCCGAAACCTAACCCTAACCCTAACCCAAAAACTAACCCTAATCCAAACCCTAACCCTAACCCTATTCCTAACCCTAACCCTAAACCTAACCTTAACCCAAACCCTAACCCAAATCCTAACCCTAAACTTAACCCTAACTCAAACTCTAACCCTAATTCGAACCCTAACCCTAACCCAAACACTAACCAAACCCTAACAATAACCCTAACCCTAACCCTATTCCTAACACTAACCCTAACCTTAACCCTAACCCTAAACCTATTCATAACCCTAAACCTAAACCCTAACCCTAACCAATACCCTAAACAAAACCTTCACGCTAACCCTAACCCTAACCCAAACCCTAACCCTAAACCTAAACCTAACCAAAAACCTAAACCTAACCCAAACCCTAACCCTAACCCAGACCCTAACCCTAACACTACCCCTAATCCTAACACTAACCCAAATCCTACCCCTAACCTTAACTCAAACCAAAACTCTAAACTTAACTCTAATCCTAACCCTAACCCATATCAAAACGCTAATATTAAACCTAATCCTAACCCTAACCCAAAACCTAAACCTAACCCTAATCCTAACCCTAACCCTAACCCTAATCCTAACCCTAACCCTAACACAAACCAAACCCCTAACCCTAACACTAACCCTAACCCAAACCCTAACCCTAAACCTAACCCTAACTCAAACCCTAACCCTAACCCTAACCCAAACCCTAACCATAAATCTAACCCTAACCCTAATCCTAAACCTAACCCTAACCCAAAAACTAACCCTAACAATAACTCAAACCCTAACTCTAACCCTAACCCTAACCCTAACCCAAACCCTAACACTAACCCAAACCCTAACCCTAACCCTGAACCAAACCAAAACCCTAACCCTAACTCTAATCCTAACCCTAATCCTAACCCTATCCCAAAACCTAAACCTAACCCTAACCCTAACCCTAACCCAAACCCTAAACCTAAACCTAACCCTAACCCTAACCCTAACCCTAACCCTAACCCAAACCCTAACACTAACCCAAACCCTAACCCTAACCCTAACCATAAACCAAACCAAAACCCTAACCCTAAATCTAATCCTAACCCTAACCCTAACCCTAACCCTAACCCTAACCTTAACCCAAACACTAACCCAAACCCAAACCCAAAACCTATCCTTAACCCTAACCCTAACCCTAACTCAAACTCTAACCCTAACTCTAACCCTAACTCAAAACCTAAACCAAACCCTAATCCAAACCCTAACCCAAACCCTAACAATAACCCTAACCCTAACCCTACTCCTAACACTAACCCTAACCCTAAACCTAACACTAACCCTATTCCTAACCCTAACCCTAAACCCTTACCCTAACCAATACCCTAAACATAACCCTCACGCTAACCCTAACCCTAACCCAAACCCTAACACTAACCCTAACCCTAACCAAAACCCTAACCCTAAACCTAACCTTAACCCAAACCAAAACCCTAACCCTAACTCTAATCCTAACTCTAACCCTAATCAAAACCCTAACATTAACCCTAACACTAACCCTAACCCTATTCCTAACCTTAACCCTAAACCTAACCTTAACCCAAAACCTAACCGTAAATCTAACCCAAACCCTAACCCTAACTCAAACCCTAACCCTAAGACAAACCCTAACCCTAAAACTAACCCTACCCAAATCCTAAACCTAACAATAACCCTAACCCAAACCCTAACCCTAACACTAACACTTACCCTAAGGCTAACCCAAAACCTAACCCTAAACCTAACCGAAACCAAAAGCCTAACCCTAACTCTAATCCTAACCCTAACCCTAATCCTAACCCTAACCCTAACATTAACCCAAACCCTAAACCTAACCCTAATCCTAATTCTAACCCTAACCCTAATCCTAACCCTAAACCTAACCCTAACCCACACCCAACCCCTAACTCTAACCCTAACCCTACCTGAAACCCTAACTCAAAACGTAACCCTAACCCTAACCCAAACCCTAACCCTAAACCTAACCCTAACCATTTTCCTAACCCTAACACAAACCATAACAATAATCCTAACCCTAACCCTATTCCTAAACCTAACCCTAACCCTAACCCTAACCCTAATCCTAACCCTAACCCTAACCCCAAAACTAACCCTAACCCTAACCCAAACCCCAACCCCAACACTAATCCTAATCCTAACCCTAACGCTAACCCTAACTCAAACCCTAACCCTAACCCAAATCCTAACCCTAATCCTAAACCTAACACTAACCCTAACCCTAAACCTAACCCTAACCCTAACCCTAACCCAAACCCTAACCCTTACCCAAACCCTAGACCTAAACCTAACCCTAACCCTAATCCTAAACCTAACCCAAAAACTAACCCTAACTCGAACCCTAACCCAAAGCCAAATCCTCACCCTAACGCTAACCCAAACCCTAAACTTAACCCTATTCCTAACACTAACCCTAAACCTAACCTTAACCCAAACCCTAACCCAAAACCTAACCCTAACCCTAACTCAAAATCTAAACCTAACTCGAACCCTAACCCTAACCCAAACACTAACCCAAACCCTAACAATAACCCTAACCCTATTCCTAACCCTAACCCTAACCCTAACCCTAACCCTAACCCTAACCCTATTCCTAACCCTAACCCTAAACCCTAAGCCTAACCAATACCCTAAACATAACCTTCACGCTAATCCTAACCCTAACCCAAACCCTAACCCTAAACCTAACCAAAAACCTAAACCCAACCCTAACCCAAACCCTAACCCTAACCCTATTCCTAACATTAACCTTAAACCTAAACTTAACCCAAACCCTAACCCAAACCCTAACCCTAACCCTAACCCTAACCATAACCCTAACCCAAACCCTAACCCAAATCCTAACCCTAACCCTAACCCTAACCCTAACTCAAACACTAACCCTAACCCTAACCCAAAACCTAACCCTAAACCTAACCCTAAACCTTATCCTAACCCTAAACCTAACCCAAAAAATAACACTAACCCTAAACCAAACCCTAACCCTAACCCTAACCCTAACCCTTACCCAAACCCTAAACCTAAACCTAACCCTAATCTAATCCTAACCCTAACCCTAACCCAAAAACAAACCCTAACTCGAACCCTAACCCATTCCCTAATCCTAACCCTAACCTGAACCCAAAACCTAACCCAAACCCTATTCTTAACACTAACCCTAAACCTAACCTTAACCCAAAACCTAACCCACACCCTAACCCTAAACTTAACTCTAACTCAAACTCTAACCCTAACTCGAACCTTAACCCTAACTCAAACACTAACCCAAATCCTAACAATAACCCTAACACTATTCCTAACACTAACCCTAACCCTAACCCTAACCCTAACCCTAACCCAAACCCTAACCCTATTCCTAGCCCTAACCCTAAACCCTAAGCCTAACCAATACCGTAAACATAACCTTCACGCCAACCCTAACCCTAACCCAAACCCTAAGCCTAACCCTAAACCTAACCAAAAACCTAAACCTAACCCTAACCCTAACACTAATCCTAACCCTAAACCTAACCCTAACACAAACCCAACCCCTAACCCTAACCCTAAACCTAACCCTAACCCAAAACCTAACCCTAACCCTAACCCTAACCCAAACCCTAACCCTTAATCTAACCCTAAACCTAATCCTAACCCTAATCCTAACCCAAAAACTAACCCTAACAATAACCCAAACCCTAACCCTAACCCTAACCCAAACCCTAACACTAACCCAAACCCTAACCCTAAACCTAAATCAAACCAAAACCCTAACCCTAACTCTAATCCTAACCCTAACCCTAACCATAACCCTAACCCTAACCCTAAATCAAACCCTAACCCTAACCCTAACCCAAACCCTAACCCTAAACCTAACCCTAACCCTTATCTTAACCCTAAACCTAACCAAAAAAATAACACTAACCCTAAACCAAACCCTAACCCTAAGCCTAACTCTAACCCTAAAACAAACCCTAACCCTTACCCAAACCCTAAACCTAACCCTAACACTTTTCCTAACCCTAACACAAACCCTAACAATAATCCTAACCCTAACATTGTTCCTAAACCTAACAATAACCCTAACCCTAACCCTAACCCTAACCCATACCAAAACCCTAACCCTAACTCTAATCCTAACCCTAACCCTAATCAAAACCCTAACATTAACCCTAACCCTAACCCTAACCCTATTCCTAACCTTAACCCTAAACCTAACCTTAACCCAAAACCTAACCGTAAATCTAACCCAAACCCTAACCCTAACTCAAACCCTAACTCTAAGACAAACCCTAACCCTAACACTAACCCTAACCCAAATCCTAAACCTAACACTAACCCTAACCCAAACCCTAACCCTAACACTAACACTTACCCTAAGTCTAACCCAAAACCTAACCCTAAACCTAACCGAAACCAAAAGCCTAACCCTAAGTCTAATCCTAACCCTAACCCTAATCCTAACCCTAACCCTAACACTAACCCAAACCCAAAACCTAACCCTAATCTTAACTCTAACCCTAACCCTAATCGTAACCCTAAACCTAACCCTAACCCACACCCAACCCCTAACTCTAACCCTAACCCTAACCGAAACCCTAACTCAAACCCTAACCCTAACCCTAACCCTAACCCAAACCCTAACCCTAAACCTAACCCTAACACTTTTCCTAACCCTAACACAAACCATAACAATAATCCTAACCCTAACCCTATTCCTAAACCTAACCCTAACCCTAACCCTAACCCTAATCCTAACCCTAACCCTAACCCAAAAACTAAACCTAACCCTAACCCTAACCATAACCCTAAACCTAACCTTAACCCAAACAGTAACCCAAACCCTAACCCAAATGTTATCCCTTACCCTAACCCTAACCCTAACCCTAACTCAAACCCTAACCCTAACCCTAACCCTAACCCAAACCCAACCCTAAACCTAACCCTAACGCAAACCCTAACCCTAACACAAACCATAACAATAATCCTAACCCTAACCCTATTCCTAAACCTAACCCTAACCCTAACCCTAACCCTAATCCTAACCCTAACCCTAACCCAAAAACTAAACCTAACCCTAACCCTAACCATAACCCTAAACCTAACCTTAACCCAAACAGTAACCCAAACCCTAACCCAAACATTATCCCTTACCCTAACCCTAACCCTAACCCTAACTCAAACCCTAACCCTAACCCTAACCCTAATCCAAACCCTAACAATAACCCTAACCCTAACCCTAACCCAAACCCTAACCCTAACCCTAACCCTCACCCTAACCCAAACCATAACACTAACCCTAACCTTAACCCTAATGCTAAGCCTAAACCTAACTCAAACTCAAACCTAACCCTAAACCTAACCCTAACCAAAACCCTAACCCTAACGCTAACCTAACCCTAACTCAAACCCTAACCATAACCCTAACCCTAACCCTAATCCAAACCCTAACCCTAACACTAACCCTAACCCTAACACTAACCCAAATCCTAACCCTAACCCTAACCCAAACCAAAACCCTAAACCTAACTCTAACTCTAATCCTAAACCTAACCCTAATCCTAACCCTAACCCTAACCCTAATCCTAACCCTAACCCTAACCCTAACCCAACCTCTAACACTAACCCTAACCCTAACGCAAACCCTATCACTAAACCTAAACCTAGCCCTAACCCTAGCTCAAACCCTAACCCTAACCCTTACCCTAACTCAAACCCTAACCCTAACCCTAAACCTAACCCTAACCCAAACCCTAACCCAAATCCTAACCCTAACCCTAACCCTAACCATAACCCTAACCCTAACCCTACCTCAATCACTAATCCTAACCCTAACAAAAACCCTAACCCTAAACCTAACCCTAACCCTTATCCTAACCCTAAACGTAACCCAAAAAATAACACTAACCCTAAACCAAACCCTAACCCTAAACCTAAACCTAACCCTAACCCAAACCCTAAACCTTACCCAAACCCTAACCCAAACCCTAACCCTAACGCTATTCCTAACCCTAACCCTAAACCTAACCTTAACTCAAACCGTAACCCTAACCCTAACCATAAACTTAACCCTAACTCAAACTCTAACCCTAATTCGAACCCTAACCCTAACCCAAACCCTAACCCTAACCATAAACCTATCCAAAAACCTAAACCTAAACCTAACCCTAACCCTAACACTAACCCTATACCTAACACTAACCCAAATCCTAACCCTAACATTAACCCAAACCAAAACCCTAAACTTAACTCTAATCCTAACCCTAACCCTAATCAAAACCCTAAAATTAAACCTAACCCTAACCCTAACCCAAAACCTAAACCTAACCCTAATCCTAATCGTAACCCTAACCCTAATCCTAACCCTAACCCTAACCCTAACACAAACCAAACCCCTAAACCTAACCCTAACCCTAACCCAAACCCTAACCCTAAACCTAACCCTAAACCTAACCTTAACCCTTACCCAAACGCAAACTCTAAACCTAACTCTAACTCTAACCCTAACACTAACCCTAACCCTAACCCTAACCCTAACCTTAACAAAAACCCTAACCCTAAACCTAAACCTAACCCAAACCCTAATCAAACCCTAACCCTAAACCAAACCCTAACCCTAACACTAACCTAACCCTAACTCAAACCCTAACCATAACCTTAACCCTAACCCTAACCCTAATCCTAACCCTAACCCTAACCCTAACCCAAACCCTAACCCTAAACCTAACCCTAACCCTAACCCTAACCCTAACCCTAACCCTAAACCTAACCCTAACCCTAACCCTAACCCTAACCCTAACCCTAACCTTAACCCAAACCCTAACCCTAAACCTAACCCTAACCCAAACCCTAACCCTAACCCAAACCCTAACCCTAACACTAACCTAACCATAACTCAAACCCTAACCATAACCCTAACCCTAACCCTAACCCTAATCCTAACCCTAACCCCAACCCAAAAACTAAACCTAACCCTAACCCTAACCATAACCCTAAACCTAACCTTAACCCAAACACTAACCCAAACCCTAATCCAAACGCTATCCCTAACCCTAACCCTAACCCTAACCCTAACTCAAACCCTGACCCTAACCCTAACCCTAACCCTAACCCAAACCCTAACAATAACCCTAACCCTAACCCTAACCCTAACCCTAACTCAAACCCTAACCCTAACCCTAACCCAAACCCTAACAATAACCCTAACCCTAACCCTAACCCTAACCCTAACCCTCACCCTAACCCAAACCATAACAGTAACCCTAACCTTAACCCTAATGCTAAGCCTAAACCTAACTGAAACTCAAACCTAACCCTAAACCTAACCCTAACCAAAACCCTAACCCTAACACTAACCTAACCCTAACTCAAACCCTAACCATAACCCTAACCCTAACCCTAACCCAAACCCTAACCCTAACACTAACCCTAACCCTAACACTAACCCAAATCCTAACCCTAACCCTAACCCAAACCAAAACCCTAACCCTAACTCTAACTCTAATCCTAAACCTAACCCTAATCCTAACCCTAACCCTAACCCTAATCCTAACCCTAACCCTAACCCTAACCCTAACCCAACCTCTAACACTAACCCTAACCCTAACCCAAACCCTATCACTAAACCTAAACCTAACCCTAACCCTAACTCAAACCCTAACCCTAACCCTTACCCTAACTCAAACCCTAACCCTAACCCTAAACCTAACCCTAACCCAACCCGTAACTCAAATCCTAACCCTAACCCTAAACCGAACCATAACCCTAACCCTAACCCTAACTCAAAAACTAACCCTAACCCTAACAAAAACCCTAACCCTAAACCTAACCCTAACCCTTATCCTAACCCTAAACCTAACCCAAAAAATAACACTAACCCTAAACCAAACCCTAACCCTAACCCTAAACCTAACCCTAACCCAAACCCTAACCCTTACCCAAACCATAACCCAAACCCTAACCCTAACGCTATTCCTAACCCTAACCCTAAACCTAACCTTAACTCAAACCCTAACCCAAACCCTAACCCTAAAATTAACCCTAACTCAAACTCTAACCCTAATTCGAACCCTAACCCTAACCCAAACACTAACCCTAACCATAAACCTGACCAAAAACCTAAACCTAACCCTAACCCTAACCCTAACACTAACCCTAACCCTAACACTAACCAAAATCCTATCCCTAACTTTAACCCAAACCAAAACCCTAAACTTAACTCTAATCCTAACCCTAACCCTAATCAAAACCCTAAAATTAAACCTAAACCTAACCCTAACCCAAAACTTAACCTAACACTAATTCTAACCGTAACCCTAACCCTAATCCTAACCCTAACCCTAACCCTAACACAAACCCAACCCCTAAACCTAACCCTAACCCTAACCCAAACCCTAACCCTAAACCTAACCCTAACCCTAACCCTAACCCTAACCCTAACCCTAACCCTAACCCTAACCCTAAACATAACCCTAACCCTAACCCTAACACTAACCCTAACCCTAACCCTAACCCTAACCCTAAACCTAACCCTAACCTTAACCCAAACCCTAACCCTAAACCTAACCATAACCCAAACCCTAATCAAACCCTAACCCTAACCCAACCCCTAACCCTACCCCTAACCCTAACTGTAATCCTAAACCTAAAGCTAACCTTAACCCAAAAAGTAAACCTAACCCTAAACCTAACCCTAACCCAAAACCTAACCCTAACCCAAATCGTAATCCTAACCCTAACCCTAATGCTAAGCCTAAACCTAACTCAAACTCAAACCTAACCCTAAACCTAACCCTAACCCAAACCCTAACCCTAACACTAACCTAACCCTAACTCAAACCCTAACCATAAACCTAACCCTATCCCTAACCCAAACCCTAACCCTAACACTAACCCAAATCCTAACCCTAACCCTAACCCAAACCAAAACCCTAACCCTTACTCTAACTCGAATCCTAAACCTAACCCTAATCCTAACCCTAACAATAACCCTAATCCTAACCCTAACCCTAACCCTAACACAAACCCAACCTCTAACACTAACCCTAAGCCTAACCCAAACCCTAACCCTAAATCTAAACCTAACCCTAACCCTAACTCAAACCCTAACCCTAACCCTTACCCTAACTCAAACCCTAACCCTAACCCTAACCCTAACCCTAACCCAAACCTTACCCAAATTCTAACAATAACCCTAACCCTAACCATAACCCTAACCCTAACCCTAACTCAAACACTAACGCTAACCCTAACAAAAACCCTAACCCTAACCCTAACCCTAACCCTTATCCTAACCCTAAACCTAACTCAAAAAATAACACTAACCCTAAACCAAACCCTAACCCTAACCCTAACCCTAACCCAAACCCTAACCCTTACCCAAACCCTAAACCTAAACCTAGCCCTAACCCGAAACCTAACCCTAACCCTAACCCAAAAACTAACCCTAACCCAAACCCTAACCCTAACCCTATTCCTAACCCTAACCCTAAACCTAACCTTAACCCAAACCCTAACCCAAATCCTAACCCTAAACTTAACCCTAACTCAAACTCTAACCCTAATTCGAACCCTAACCCTAACCCAAACACTAACCAAACCCTAACAATAACCCTAACCCTAACCCTATTCCTAACACTAACCCTAACCTTAACCCTAACCCTAAACCTATTCGTAACCCTAAACCTAAACCCTAACCCTAACCAATACCCTAAACAAAACCTTCACGCTAACCCTAACCCTAACCCAAACCCTAACCCTAAACCTAAACCTAACCAAAAACCTAAACCTAACCCAAACCCTAACCCTAACCCAAACCCTAACCCTAATACTACCCCTAATCCTAACACTAACCCAAATCCTAACCCTAACATTAACCCAAACCAAAACTCTAAACTTAACTCTAATCCTAACCCTAACCCTAATCAAAACGCTAATATTAAACCTAATCCTAACCCTAACCCAAAACCTAAACCTAACCCTAATCCTAACCCTAACCCTAACCCTAATCCTAACCCTAACCCTAACACAAACCAAACCCCTAACCCTAACCCTAACCCTAACCCAAACCCTAACCCTAAACCTAACCCTAACTCAAACCCTAACCCTAACCCTAACCCAAACCCTAACCCTAAATCTAACCCTAACCCTAATCCTAAACCTAACCCTAACCCAAAAACTAACCCTAACAATAACTCAAACCCTAACTCTAACCCTAACCCTAACCCTAACCCAAACCCTAACACTAACCAAAACCCTAACCCTAACCCTGAACCAAACCAAAACCCTAACCCTAACTCTAATCCTAACCCTAACCCTAACCCTAACCCTAACCCTAACTCAAACCCTAACCCTAACCCTAACCCAAACCCTAAACCTAAACCTAACCCTAACCCTAACCCTAACCCTAACCCTAACCCAAACCCTAACACTAACCCAAACCCTAACCCTAACCCTAACCCTAAACCAAACCAAAACCCTAACCCTAAATCTAATCCTAACCCTAACCCTAACCCTAACCCTAACCCTAACCTTAACCCAAACACTAACCCAAACCCAAACCCAAAACCTATCCCTAACCCTAACCCTAACCCTAACTCAAACTCTAACCCTAACTCTAACTCTAACTCAAAACCTAAACCAAACCCTAATCCAAACCCTAACCCAAACCCTAACAATAACCCTACCCCTAACCCTACTCCTAACACTAACCCTAACCCTAAACCTAACCCTAACCCTATTCCTAACCCTAACCCTAACACCTTACCCTAACCAATACCCTAAACATAACCCTCACGCTAACCCTAACACTAACCCAAACCCTAACACTAACCCTAACCCTAACCAAAACCCTAACCCTAAACCTAACCTTAACCCAAACCAAAATCCTAACCCTAACTCTAATCCTAACTCTAACCTTAATCAAAACCCTAACATTAACCCTAACCCTAACCCTAACCCTATTCCTAACCTTAACCCTAAACCTAACCTTAACCCAAAACCTAACCGTAAATCTAACCCAAACCCTAACCCTAACTCAAACCCTAACCCTAAGACAAACCCTAACCCTAAAACTAACCCTACCCAAATCCTAAACCTAACACTAACCCTAACCCAAAAACCTAACCCTAAACCTAACCGAAACCAAAAGCCTAACCCTAACTCTAATCCTAACCCTAACCCTAATCCTAACCCTAACCCTAACATTAACCCAAACCCTAAACCTAACCCTAATCCTAATTCTAACCCAAACCCTAATCCTAACCCTAAACCTTACCCTAACCCACACCCAACCCCTAACTATAACCCTAACCCTACCTGAAACCCTAACTCAAAACGTAACCCTAACCGTAACCCAAACCCTAATCCTAAACCTAACCCTAACCCTTTTCCTAACCCTAACACAAACCATAACAATAATCCTAACCCTAACCCTATTCCTAAACCTAACCCTAACCCTAACCCTAACCCTAATCCTAACCCTAACCCTAACCCCAAAACTAACCCTAACCCTAACCCAAACCCTAACCCTAACACTAATCCTAATCCTAACCCTAACGCTAACCCTAAATCAAACCCTAACCCTAACCCAAATCCTAACCCTAATCCTAAACCTAACACTAACCCTAACCCTAACCCTAACCCTAACCCTAACCCTAACCCTAGCCCAAACCCTAACCCTTACCCAAACCCTAGACCTAAACCTAACCCTAACCCTAATCCTAAACCTAACCCAAAAACTAACCCTAACTCGAACCCTAACCCAAACCCAAATCCTCACCCTAACGCTAACCCAAACCCTAAACTTAACCCTATTCCTAACACTAACCCTAAACCTAACCTTAACCCAAACCCTAACCCAAAACCTAACCCTAACGCTAACTCAAACTCTAAACCTAACTCGAACCCTAACCCTAACCCAAACACTAACCCAAACCCTAACAATAACCCTAACCCTATTCCTACCCCCAACCCTCACCCTCACCCTAAACCTAACCCTAACCCTATTCCTAACCCTAACCCTAAACCCTAAGCCTAACCAATACCCTAAACATAACCTTCACGCTAATCCTAACCCTAACCCAAACCCTAACCCTAAACCTAACCAAAAACCTAAACCCAACCCTAACCCAAACCCTAACCCTAACCCTATTCCTAACATTAACCTTAAACCTAAACTTAAACCAAACCCTAACCCAAACCCTAACCCTAACCCTAACCCTAACCATAACACTAACCCAAACCCTAACCCTAACCCTAACCCGAACCCTAACCCTAACCCTAACTCCAACTCCAACCCTAACCCTAACCCAAAACCTAACCCTAAACCTAACCCTAAACCTTATCCTAACCCTAAACCTAACCCAAAAAATAACACTAACCCTAAACCAAACCCTAACCCTAACCCTAACCCTAACCCTTACCCAAACCCTAAACCTAAACCTAACCCTAATCTAATCCTAACCCTAACCCTAACCCAAAAACAAACCCTAACTCGAACCCTAACCCAAACCCTAATCCTAACCCTAACCTGAACCCAAAACCTAACCCTAACACTATTCCTAACCCTAACCCTAAACCTAACCTTAACCCAAAACCTAACCCACACCCTAACCCTAAACTTAACTCTAACTCAAACTCTAACCCTAACTCGAACCTTAACCCTAACTCAAACACTAACCCAAATCCTAACAATAACCCTAACACTATTCCTAACACTAACCCTAACCCTAACTCTAAGCCTAACCCTAACCCTAACCCTAACCCTAACCCTATTCCTAGCCCTAAACCTAACCCTAACCCAAACCCTAACCCTTAATCTAACCCTAAACCTAGTCCTAACCCTAACCCTAACCCAAAAACTAACCCTAACAATAACGCAAACCCTAACCATAACCCTAACCCAAACCCTAACACTAACCCAAACCCTAACCCTAACCCTAAATCAAACCAAAACCCTAACCCTAACTCTAATCCTAACCCTAACCCTAACCATAACCCTAACCCTAACCCTAAATCAAACCCTAACCCTAACCCTAACCCAAACCCTAACCCTAAACCTAACCCTAACCCTGATCTTAACCCTAAACCTAACCAAAAAAATAGCACTAACCCTAAACCAAACCCTAACCCTAAGCCTAACCCTAACCCTAAAACAAACCCTAACCCTTACCCAAACCCTAAACCTAACCCTAACACTTTTCCTAACCCTAACACAAACCCTAACAATAATCCTAACCCTAACATTGTTCCTAAACCTAACAATAACCCTAACCCTAACCCTAACCCTAACCCTAACCCTAACCCTAACATTTTTGCTAAACCTAACCCAAACCCTAACCCTAACCCTAACCCTAAACCTATTCCTAACACTAACCCTAACCCTAACCCTAAAACTAACCCTAACCCTATTCCTAACCCTAACCCTAAACCCTTACCGTAACCAATACCCTAAACATAACCCTCACGCTAACCCTAACCCTAACCCAAACCCTAACACTAACCCTAACCCTAACCCAAACCCTAACCCTAACCCTAACCCTAACCCAAACCAAAACCCTAACCCTAACTCTAATCCTAACCCTAACCCTAATCAAAACCCTAACATTAACCCTAAGCCTAACCCTAACCCTAACCCTATTCCTAAACTTAACCCTAAACCTAACCTTAACCCAAAATCTAACCGTAAATCTAACCCAAACCCTAACCCTAACTCAAACCCTAATCCTAAGACAAACCCTAACCCTAAAACTAACCCTAACCCAAATCCTAAACCTAACACTAACCCTAACCCAAACCCTAACCCTAACACTAACACTTACCCTAAGTCTAACCCAAAACCTAACCCTAAACCTAACCGAAACCAAAACCCTAACCCTAAGTCTAATCCTAACCCTAACCCTAATTCTAAGCCTAACGCTAACACTAACCCAAACCCTAAAGCTAACCCTAATCCTAACTCTAAACCTAACCCTAATCGTATCCCTAAACCTAACCCTAACCCACACCCAACCCCTAACTCTAACCCTAACCCTAACCGAAACCCTAACTCAAACCCTAACCCTAAACCTAACCCAAACCCTAACCCTAAACCTAACCCTAACCCTTTTCCTAACCCTAACACAAACCCTAACAATAATCCTAACCCTAACCCTATTCCTAAACCTAACCCTAACCGTAACCCTAACCCTAATCCTAACCCTAACCCTAACCCAAAAACTAAACCTAACCCTAACCCAAATCCTAACCTAACACTAATCCTAATCCTAACCCTAATGCTAAACCTAACTCAAACCCTAACCCTACCCCAAACCCTAACCGAAACACTAACCATAACCCTAATCGTAAACCTAACACTAACCCTAACGCTAACCCTAACCCTAACCCTAACCTTAACCCAAACCCTAACCCTTACCCAAAACCTAAACCTAAACCTAACCCTAACCCTAATCCTAACCCTAACCCTAATCCAAAAACTAACCCTAACTCGAACCCTAAGCCAAACCCTAATCCTAACCCTAACGCTAACCCAAACCCTAATCCTAAGCCTATTCCTAACCCTAACCCTAAACCTAACCTTAACCGAAACCCTAAAACAATCCCTAACCCTAACCCTAACCCTAACTCAAACTCTAACCCTAACTCGAACCCTAACCCTAACACAAACCCTAACAATAATCCTAACCCTAACATTTTTCCTAAACCTAACCCTAACCCTAACCCTAACCCTAACCCTAACCCAAAAGCTAACCCTTACCCAAACACTAAACCTAAACCTAACCCTAACCCTAAGCCTAAACCTAACCCTAACCCTAACCCTAACCCTAACCCTAATCAAACCCCTAACCCTAACCCTAACCCTAACCCTAACCCTAACCCTAAACCTAAACCTAACCCTAAACCTAACCCTAACCAAAACCCTAACCCTAACACTAACCTAACCCTAACTTAAACCCTAACCATAGCCCTAAACCTAACCCTAACCCAAACCCTAATCCTAAACCTAAACCTAACCCTAATCCTAACCCTAACCCTAATCCAAAAACTAACCCTAACTCGAACCCTAAACCTAACCCTAACCCTAACTCAAAACCTAACCCTAACCCTTACCCTAACTCAAACCCTAAACCTAACCCTAACCCTAACCCTAACCCAAACCCTAACCCAAATCCTAACCCTAACCCTAACCCTAACCATAACCCTAACCCTAACCCTAACTCAATCACTAACCCTAACCCTAACAAAAACCCTAACCCTAAACCTAACCCTAACCCTTATCCTAACCCTAAACGTAACCCAAAAAATAACACTAACCCTAAACCAAACCCTAACCCTAAACCTAACCCTAACCCTAACCCAAACCCTAAACCTTACCCAAACCCTAACCCTAACGCTATTCCTAACCTTAACCCTAAACCTAACCTTAACTCAAACCCTAACCCAAACCCTAACCATAAACTTAACCCTAACTCAAACTCTAACCCTAATTCGAACCCTAACCCTAACCCAAACCCTAACCCTAACCATAAACCTAACCAAAAACCTAAACCTAACCCTAACCCTAACCCCAACACTAACCCTATCCCTAACACTAACCCAAATCCTAACCCAAACATTAACCCAAACCAAAACCCTAAACTTAACTCTAATCCTAACCCTAACCCTAATCAAAACCCTAAAATTAAACCTAACCCTAACCCTAACCCAAAACCTAAACCTAACCCTAATCCTAATCGTAACCCTAACCCTAATCCTAACCCTAACCCTAACCCTAACACAAACCCAACCCCTAAAACTAACCCTAACCCTAACCCAAACCCTAACCCTAAACCTAACCCTAACCCTAACCCTAACCCTAACCCTAACCCTAACCCTAAACCTAACCCTAACCCTAACCCTAACACTAACCCTAACCCTAACCCTAACCCTAACCCTAACCTTAACAAAAACCCTAACCCTTAACCTAACCCTAACCCAAACCCTAATCAAACCCTAACCCTAAACCAAACCCTAACCCTAACACTAACCTAACCCTAACTCAAACCCTAACCATAACCTTAACCCTACCCCTAACCCTAATCCTAACCCTAACCCTAACCCAAACCCTAACCCTAAACCTAAACCTAACCCTAACCATAACCCTAACCCTAACCCAAAACCTAACCCTAACCCTAACCCTAACCCTAACCCTAACCCTAACCCTAACCCTAACCTTAACCCAAACCCTAACCCTAAACCTAACCCTAACCCAAACCCTAAACCTAACCCAAACCCTAACCCTAACACTAACCTAACCATAACTCAAACCCTAAACATAACCCTAACCCTAACCCTAACCCTAATCCTAACCCTAACCCTAACCCAAAAACTAAACCTAACCCTAACCCTAACCATAACCCTAAACCTAACCTTAACCCAAACACTAAACCAAACCCTAACCCAAACGCTATCCCTAACCCTAACCCTAAACCTAACCCTAACTCAAACCCTAACCCTAACCCTAACCCTAACCCAAACCCTAACAATAACCCTAACCCTAACCCTAACCCTAACCCTAACCCTAACCCTAACCCTCACCCTAACCCAAACCATAACAGTAACCCTAACCTTAACCCTAATGCTAAGCCTAAACCTAACTGAAACTCAAACCTAACCCTAAACCTAACCCTAACCAAAACCCTAACCCTAACACTAACCTAACCCTAACATAAACCCTAACCATAACCCTAACCCTAACCCTAACCCAAACCCTAACCCTAACACTAACCCTAACCCTAACACTAACCCAAATCCTAACCCTAACCCTAACCCAAACCAAAACCCTAACCCTAACTCTAACTCTAATCCTAAACCTAACCCTAATCCTAACCCTAACCCTAACCCTAATCCTAACCCTAACCCTAACCCTAACCCTAACCCAACCTCTAACACTAAACCTAACCCTAACCCAAACCCTATCACTAAACCTAAACCTAACCCTAACCCTAACTCAAACCCTAACCCTAACCCTTACCCTAACTCAAACCCTAACCCTAACCCTAAACCTAACCGTAACCCAAACCCTAACTCAAATCCTAACCCTAACCCTAACCCGAACCATAACCCTAACCCTAAACCTAACTCAAAAAATAACCCTAACCCTAACAAAAACCCTAACCCTAAACCTAACCCTAACCCTTATCCTAACCCTAAACCTAACCCAAAAAATAACACTAACCCTAAACCAAACCCTAACCCTAACCCTAACCCTAACCCTAACCCAAACCCTAACCCTTACCCAAACCCTAACCCAAACCCTAACCCTAACGCTATTCCTAACCCTAACCCTAAACCTAACCTTAACTCAAACCCTAACCCAAACCCTAACCCTAAAATTAACCCTAACTCAAACTCTAACCCTAATTCGAACCCTAACCCTAACCCAAACCCTAACCCTAACAATAAACCTAACCAAAAACCTAAACCTAACCCTCACCCTAACCCTAACACTAACCCTATCCCTAACACTAACACAAATCCTAACCCTAACTTTAACCCAAACCAAAACCCTAAACTTAACTCTAATCCTAACCCTAACCCTAATCAAAACCCTAAAATTAAACCGAAACCTAACCCTAACCCAAAACTTAACCTAACACTAATCCTAACCATAACCCTAACCCTAATCCTAACCCTAACCCTAACCCTAACACAAACCCAAGCCCTAAACCTAACCCTAACCCTAACCCAAACCGTAACCCTAACCCTAACCCTAACCCTAACCCTAACCCTAACCCAAACCCTAAACCTTACCCAAACCCTAACCCTAACGCTATTCCTAACCTTAACCCTAACCCTAACCCTAACCCTAAACCTAACCCTAACCTTAACCCAAACCCTAACCCTAAACCTAACCATAACCCAAACCCTAATCAAACCCTAACCCTAACCCAAACCCTAACCCTAACACTAACCCTAACTGTAATCCTAAACCTAACCCTAACCTTAACCCAAAAAGTAAACCTAACCCTAAACCTAACCCTAACCCAAAACCTAACCCTAACCCAAATCCTAATCCTAACCCTAACCCTAATGCTAAGCCTAAACTTAACTCAAACTCAAACCTAACCCTAAACCTAACCCTAACCCAAACCCTAACCCTAACACTAACCTAACCCTAACTCAAACCCTAACCATAAACCTAACCCTATCCCTAACCCAAACCCTAACCCTAACACTAACCCAAATCCTATCCCTAAACCTAAACCAAACCAAAACCCCAACCCTAACTCTAACTCTAATCCTAAACCTAACCCTAATCCTAACCCTAACAATAACCCTAATCCTAACCCTAACCCTAACCCTAACACAAACCCAACCTCTAACACTAACCCTAAGCCTAACCCAAACCCTAACCCTAAATCTAAACCTAACCCTAACCCTAACTCAAACCCTAACCCTAACCCTTACCCTAACTCAAACCCTAACCCTAACCCTAACCCTAACCCTAACCCAAACCCTAACCCAAATTCTAACAATAACCCTAACCCTAACCATAACCCTAACCCTAACCCTAACCCTAAACCAAACCAAAACCCTAACCCTAAATCTAATCCTAACCCTAACCCTAACCCTAACCCTAACCCTAACCTTAACCCAAACACTAACCCAAACCCAAACCCAAAACCAATCCCTCACCCTACCCCTACCCCTAACTCAAACTCTAACCCTAACTCTAACCCTAACTCAAAACCTAAACCAAACCCTAATCCAAACCCTAACCCAAACCCTAACAATAACCCTAACCCTAACCCTACTCCTAACACTAAACCTAACCCTAAACCTAACCCTAACCCTATTCCTAACCCTAACCCTAAACCCTTACCCTAACCACTCCCCTAAACATAACCCTCACGCTAACCCTAACCCTAACCCAAACCCTAACACTAACCCTAACCAAAACCCTAACCCTAAACCTAACCTTAACCCAAACCAAAACCCTAACCCTAACTCTAATCCTAACTCTAACCCTAATCTAATCCCTAACATTATCCCTAACCCATACCCTAACCCTATTCCTAACCTTAACCCTAAACCTCACCTTAACCCAAAACCTAACCGTAAATCTAACCCAAACCCTAACCCTAACTCAAACCCTAACCCTAAGACAAACCCTAACCCTAAAACTAACCCTAACCCAAATCCTAAACCTAACACTAACCCTAACCCAAACCCTAACCCTAACACTAACACTTACCCTAAGGCTAACCCAAAACCTAACCCTAAACCTAACCGAAACCAAAAGCCTAACCCTAACTCTAATCCTAACCCTAACCCTAACCCTAACCCTAACCCTAACCCTAACCCTAACCCTAACCTAACCCTAACCCTTTTCCTAACCCTAACACAAACCATAACAATAATCCTAACCCTAACCCTATTCCTAAACCTAACCCTAACCCTAACCCTAACCCTAATCCTAACCCTAACCCTAACCCCAAAACTAACCCTAACCCTAACCCAAACCCTAACCCTAACACTAATCCTAATCCTAACCCTAACGCTAACCCTAACTCAAACCCTAACCCTAACCCAAATCCTAACCCTAATCCTAAACCTAACACTAACCCTAACCCTAACCCTAACCCTAACCCTTACCCAAACCCTAGACCTAAACCTAACCCTAACCCTAATCCTAACCTTGTCCCAAAAACTAACCCTAACTCGAACCCTAACCCAAACCCAAATCCTCACCCTAACGCTAACCCAAACCCTAAACTTAACCCTATTCCTAACACTAACCCTAAACCTAACCTTAACCCAAACCCTAACCCAAAACCTAACCCTAACCCTAACTCAAACTCTAAACCTAACTCGAACCCTAACCCTAACCCAAACACTAACCCAAACCCTAACAATAACCCTAACCCTATTCCTAACCCTAACCCTAACCCTAAACCTAACCCTAACCCTAACCCTAAACCTAACCCTATTCCTAACCCTAACCCTAAACCCTAAGCCTAACCAATACCCTAAACATAACCTTCACGCTAATCCTAACCCTAACCCAAACCCTAACCCTAAACCTAACCAAAAACCTAAACCCAACCCTAACCCAAACCCTAACCCTAACCCTATTCCTAACATTAACCGTAAACCTAAACTTAACCCAAACCCTAACCCAAACCCTAACCCTAACCCTAACCCTAACCATTACCCTAACCCAAACCCTAACCCAAATCCTAACCCTAACCCTAACCCTAACCCTAACTCAAACACTAACCCTAACCCTAACCCAAAACCTAACCCTAAACCTAACCCTAAACCTTATCCTAACCCTAAACCTAACCCAAAAAATAACACTAACCCTAAACCAAACCCTAACCCTAACCCTAACCCTAACCCTTACCCAAACCCTAAACCTAAACCTAACCCTAATCTAATCCTAACCCTAACCCTAACCCAAAAACAAACCCTAACCCTAACCCTAACCCTAACCCAAACCCTAACAATAACCCTAACCCTAACCCTAACCCTTATCCTAACCCTAAACCTAACCCAAAAAATAACACTAACCCTAAACCAAACCCTAACCCTAACCCTAACCCTAACCCTTACCCAAACCCTAAACCTAAACCAAACCCTAACCCAAACGCTATCCCTAACCCTAACCCTAACCCTACCCCTAACTCAAACCCTAACCCTAACCCTAACCCTAACCCAAACCCTAACAATAACCCTAACCCTAACCCTAACCCTAACCCTAAACCTAACCCTAACCCTAACCCTCACCCTAACCCAAACCATAACAGTAACCCTAACCTTAACCCTAATGCTAAGCCTAAACCTAACTGAAACTCAAACCTAACCCTAAACCTAACCCTAACCAAAACCCTAACCCTAACACTAACCTAACCCTAACTCAAACTCTAACCATAACCCTACCCCTCACCCTAACCCAACCCCTAACCCTAACACTAACCCTAACCCTAACACTAACCCAAATCCTAACCCTAACCCTAACCCAAACAAAAACCCTAACCCTAACTCTAACTCTAATCCTAAACCTAACCCTAATCCTAACCCTAACCCTAACCCTAATCCTAACCTTAACCCTAACCCTAACCCTAACCCAACCTCTAACACTAACCCTAACCCTAACCCAAACCCTATCACTAAACCTAAACCTAACCCTAACCCAAACTCAAACCCTAACCCTAACCCTTACCCTAACTCAAACCCTAACCCTAACCCTAAACCTAACCCTAACCCAAACCCTAACTCAAATCCTAACCCTAACCCTAACCCGAACCATAACCCTAACCCTAAACCTAACTCAAAAAATAACCCTAACCCTAACAAAAACCCTAACCCTAAACCTAACCCTAACCCTTATCCTAACCCTAAACCTAACCCAAAAAATAACACTAACCCTAAACCAAACCCTAACCCTAACCCTAACCCTAACCCTAACCCTAACCCTAACCCTAACCCTTACCCTAACACTAACCCAAATCCTAACCCTAACTTTAACCCAAACCAAAACCCTAAACTTAACTCTAATCCTAACCCTAACCCTAATCAAAACCCTAAAATTAAACCGAAACCTAACCCTAACCCAAAACTTAACCTAACACTAATCCTAACCATAACCCTAACCCTAATCCTAACCCTAACCCTAACCCTAACACAAACCCAACCCCTAACCCTAACCCTAACCCTAACCCAAACCGTAACCCTAACCCTAACCCTAACCCTAACCCTAACCCTAACCCTAACCCTAAACCTAACCCTAACCCTAACCCTAACACTAACCCTAACCCTAACCCTAACCCTAACCCTAACCCTAACCCTAAACGTAACCCTAACCTTAACCCAAACCCTAACCCTAAACCTAACCATACCCCAAACCCTAATCAAACCCTACCCCTAACCCAAACCCTAACCCTAACACTAACCCTAACTGTAATCCTAAACCTAACCCTAACCTTAACCCAAAAAGTAAACCTAACCCTAAACCTAACCCTAACCCAAAACCTAACCCTAACCCAAATCCTAATCCTAACCCTAACCCTAATGCTAAGCCTAAACCTAACTCAAACTCAAACCTAACCCTAAACCTAACCCTAACCCAAACCCTAACCCTAACACTAACCTAACCCTAACTCAAACCCTAACCATAAACCTAACCCTATCCCTAACCCAAACCCTAACCCTAACACGAACCCAAATCCTAACCCTAAACCTAAACCAAACCAAAACCCTAACCCTAACTCTAACTCTAATCCTAAACCTAACCCTAATCCTAACCCTAACAATAACCCTAATCCTAACCCTAACCCTAACCCTAACACAAACTCAACCTCTAACACTTACCCTAAGCCTAACCCAAACCCTAACCCTAAATCTAAACCTAACCCTAACCCTAACTCAAACCCTAACCCTAACCCTTACCCTAACTCAAACCCTAACCCTAACCCTAACCCTAACCCTAACCCAAACCCTAACCCAAATTCTAACAATAACCCTAACCCTAACCATAACCCTAACCCTAACCCTAACCCTAAACCAAACCAACACCCTAACCCTAAATCTAATCCTAACCCTAACCCTAACCCTAACCCTAACCCTAACCCTAACCTTAACCCAAACACTAACCCAAACCCAAACCCAAAACCTATCCCTAACCCTAACCCTAACCCTAACTCAAACTCTAACCCTAACACTAACCCTAACTCAAAACCTTAACCAAACCCTAATCCAAACCCTAACCCAAACCCTAACAATAACCCTAACCCTAACCCTACTCCTAACACTAAACCTAACCCTAAACCTAACCCTAACCCTATTCCTAACCCTAACCCTAAACCCTTACCCTAACCAATACCCTAAACATAACCCTCACGCTAGCCCTAACCCTAACCCAAACCCTAACACTAACCCTAACCAAAACCCTAAGCCTAAACCTAACCTTAACCCAAACCAAAACCCTAACCCTAACTCTAATCCTAACTCTAACCCTAATCAAAACCCTAACATTAACCCTAACCCTAACCCTAACCCTATTCCTAACCTTAACCCTAAACCTAACCTTAACCCAAAACCTAACCGTAAATCTAACCCAAACCCTAACCCTAACTCAAACCCTAACCCTAAGACAAACCCTAACCCTAAAACTAACCCTAACCCAAATCCTAAACCTAACACTAACCCTAACCCAAACCCTAACCCTAACACTAACACTTACCCTAAGGCTAACCCAAAACCTAACCCTAAACCTAACCGAAACCAAAAGCCTAACCCTAACTCTAATCCTAACCCTAACCCTAACCCTAACCCTAACCCTAACCCTAACCCTAACCCTAACCCTAACCTAACCCTAACCCTTTTCCTAACCCTAACACAAACCATAACAATAATCCTAACCCTAACCCTATTCCTAAACCTAACCCTAACACAAAACCTAACCCTAACCCTAACCCTAACCCTAACCCTATCCCTAACCCTAACCCAAACCCTAACCCTAACACTAATCCTAATCCTAACCCTAACGCTAACCCTAACTCAAACCCTAACCCTAACCCAAATCCTAACCCTAATCCTAAACCTAACACTAACCCTAACCCTAACCCTAACCCTAACCCTAACCCAAACCCTAACCCTTACCCAAAACCTAGACCTAAACCTAACCCTAACCCTAATCCTAACCTTAACCCAAAAACTAACCCTAACTCGAACCCTAACCCAAATCCAAATCCTCACCCTAACGCTAACCCAAACCCTAAACTTAACCCTATTCCTAACACTAACCCTAAACCTAACCTTAACCCAAACCCTAACCCAAAACCTAACCCTAACCCTAACTCAAACTCTAAACCTAACTCGAACCCTAACCCTAACCCAAACACTAACCCAAACCCTAACAATAACCCTAACCCTATTCCTAACCCTAACCCTAACCCTAACCCTAACCCTAACCCTAACCCTAACCCTTTTCCTAACCCTAACACTAAACCCTAAGCCTAACCAATACCCTAAACATAACATTCACTCTAATCCTAACCCTAACCCAAACCCTAACCCTCAACCTATCCAAAAACCTAAACCCAACCCTAACCCAAACCCTAACCCTAACCCTATTCCTAACATTAACCTTAAACCTAAACTTAACCCAAACCCTAACCCAAACCCTAACCCTAACCCTAACCCTAACCATAACCCTAACCCAAACCCTAACCCAAATCCTAACCCTAACCCTAACCCTAACCCTAACTCAAACACTAACCCTAACCCTAACCCAAAACCTAACCCTAAACCTAACCCTAAACCTTATCCTAACCCTAAACCTAACCCAAAAAATAACACTAACCCTAAACCAAACCCTAACCCTAACCCTAACCCTAACCCTTACCCAAACCCTAAACCTAAACCTAACCCTAATCTAATCCTAACCCTAACCCTAACCCAAAAACAAACCCTAACTCGAACCCTAACCCAAACCCTAATCCTAACCCTAACCTTAACCCAAACCCTAACCCTAACCCTATTCCTAACCCTAACCCTAAACCTAACCTTAACCCAAAACCTAACCCACACCCTAACCCTAAACTTACCTCTCACTCAAACTCTAACCCTAACTCGATCCTTAACCCTAACTCAAACACTAACCCAAATCCTAACAATAACCCTAACACTATTCCTAACACTAACCCTAACCCTAACCCTAACCCTAACCCTAACCCTAACCCTAACCCTAACCCTATTCCTAGCCCTAACCCTAAACCCTAAGCCTAACCAATACCGTAAACATAACCTTCACGCCAACCCTAACCCTAACCCAGACCCTAACCCTAACCCTAAACCTAACCGAAAACCTAAACCAAACCCTAACCCTAACCCTAATCCTAACCCTAAACCTGACCCTAACACAGACGCAGCCCCTAACCCTAACCCTGAACCTGACCCTGAACCAAAACCTAACCCTAACCCTAACCCTAACCCAAACCCTAACCCTAAATCTAACCCTAAACCTAATCCTAACCCTAACCCTAACCCAAAAACTAACACTAACAATAACCCAAACCCTAACCCTAACCCTAACCCAAACCCTAACACTAACCCAAACCCTAACCCTAACCCTAAATCAAAGCAAAACCCTAACCCTAACTCTAATCCTAAACCTAACCCTAACCATAACCCTAAACCTAACCCTAAATCAAACCCTAACCCTAACCCTAACCCAAACCCAAACCCTAAACCTAACCCTAACCCTTATCTTAACCCTAAACCTAACCAAAAAAATAACACTAACCCTAAACCTAACCCTAACCCAAAACCTAACCCTAACCCTAACCCTAACCCAAACCCTAACCCTAAATCTAACCCTAAACCTAATCCTAACCCTAACCCTAACCAAAAAACTAACACTAACAATAACCCAAACCCTAACCCTAACCCCAACCCAAACCCTAACACTAACCCAAACCCTAACCCTAACTCTAAATCAAAGCAAGACCCTAACCCTAACTCTAATCCTAAACCTAACCATAACCATAACCCTAAACCTAACCCTAAATCAAACCCTAACCCTAACCCTAACCCAAACCCTAACCCTAAACCTAACCCTAACCCTTATCTTAACCCTAAACCTAACCAAAAAAATAACACTAACCCTAAACCAAACCCTAACCCTAAGCCTAACCCTAACCCTAAAACAAACCCTAACCCTTACCCAAACCCTAAACCTAACCCTAACACTTTTCCTAACCCTAACACAAACCCTAACAATAATCCTAACCCTAACATTGTTCCTAAACCTAACAATAACCCTAACCCTAACCCTAACCCTAACCCTATTCCTAACACTAACTCTAACCCTAACCCTAAACCTAACCCTAACCCTATTCCTAACCCTAACCCTAAATCCTTACCCTAACCAATACCCTAAACATAAACCTCACGCTAACCCTAACCCTAACCGAAACCCTAACACTAACCCTAAACCTAACGCAAACCCTAACCCTAACCCTAACCCTAACCCATACCAAAACCCTAACCCTAACTCTAATCCTAACCCTAACCCTAATCAAAACCCTAACATTAACCCTAACCCTAACCCTAACCCTATTCCCTACCTTAACCCTAAACCTAACCTTAACCCAAAACCTAACCGTAAATCTAACCCAAACCCTAACCCTAACTCAAACCCTAACCCTAAGACAAACCCTCACCCTAACACTAACCCTAACCCAAATCCTAAACCTAACACTAACCCTAACCCAAACCCTAACCCTAACACTAACACTTACCCTAAGTCTAACCCAAAACCTAACCCTAAACCTAACCGAAACCAAAAGCCTAACCCTAAGTCTAATCCTAACCCTAACCCTAATCCTAACCCTAACCCGAACACTAACCCAAACCCAAAACCTAACCCTAATCCTAACTCTAACCCTAACCCTAATCGTAACCCTAAACCTAACCCTAACCCACACCCAACCCCTAACTCTAACCCTAACCCTAACCGAAACCCTAACTCAAACCCTAACCCTAACCCTAACCCAAACCCTAACCCTAAACCTAACCCTAACACTTTTCCTAACCCTAACACAAACCCTAACAATAATCCTAACCCTAACCCTATTCCTAAACCTAACCCTAACCCTAACCCTAACCCTAATCCTAACCCTAACCCTAACCCAGAAACTAAACCTAACCCTAACCCAAACCCTAACCCTAACACTAATCCTAATCCTAACCCTAACGCTAAACATAACTCAAACCCTAACCCTAACCCAAACCCTAACCCTAACACTAACCATAATCCTAATCCTAAACCTAACACTAACCCTAACGCTAACCCTAACCCTAAACCTAACCCTAACCCTAACCCAAACCCTAACCCTTATCCAAACCATAAAGCTAAACCTAACCCTAACCCTAATCCTAACCCTAACCCTAACCCCAAAACTAACCCTAACTCGAACCCTAAGCCAAACCCTAATCCTAGCCCTAACGCTAACTCAAACCCTAAACCTAAGCCTATTCCTAACCCTAACCCTAAACCTAACCTTAACCCAAACCCTAACCCAAAACCTAACCCTAACCCTAACCCTAACTCAAACTCTAACCCTAACTCAAACCCTAACCCTAACACAAACCCTAACAATAATCCTAAACCTAACATTATTCCTAAACCTAACAATAACCCTAACCCTAACCCTAACCCTAACCCTAAACCTAACCCTATTCCTAACACTAACCCTAACCCTAACCCCAAAGTTAACCCTAACCCTATTCCTAACCGTAACCCTAAACCCTTACCCTAACCAATACCCTAAACATAACCCGCACGCTAAGCCTAACCCTAACCCAAACCCTAACACTAACCCTAACCCTAAACCAAACCCTAAACCTAACCCTAACCCTAACCCAAACCAAAACCCTAACCCTAACTCTAATCCTAACCCTAACCCTAATCAAAACCCTAACATTAACCCTAACCCTAACCCTAACCCTATTCCTAACCTTAACCCTAAACCTAACCCTAACCCAAAACCTAACTTAAATCTAACCCAAACCCTAACGCTAACTCAAACCGTAACCCTAAGACAAACCCTAACCCTAACACTAACCCTAACCCAAATCCTAAACCTAACACTAACCCTAACCCAAACCCTAACCCTAACACTAACACTTACCCTAAGTCTAACCCAAAACATAACCCTAAACCTAACCGAAACCAAAAGCCTAACCATAAGTCTAATCCTAACCCTAACCCTCATCCTAACCCTAACCCTAATACTATCCCACTTCCTAAAACTACCCCTAATACTTACTCTAACCCTAACCCTAATCGTTACCCTATACCTAACCCTAACACTCACCCAACCCCTTTCTCTATCCCTCACCCGACCCAAAACCCTAACTCAAACCCTAACCCTAACCCTAACCCAAACCCTAACCCTAAACCTAACCCTAACCCTTTTCCTAACCATAACACAAACCCTAACAATAATCCTAACCCTAACCCTATTCCTAAACCTAACCATAACCCTAAACCTAAGCCTAATCCTAACCCTAACCCTAACCCTAACCCTAACCCTAACCCAAACCCTAACCCTTACCCAAACCCTAAACCTAAACCTAACCCTAACCCTAATCCTAACCCTAACCCTAACCCAGAAACTAAACCTAACCCTAACCCAAACCCTAACCCTAACACTAATCCTAATCCTAACCCTAACGCTAAACCTAACTCAAACCCTAACCCTAACCCAAACCCTAACCCTAACACTAACCATAAGCCTAATCCTAAACCTAACACTAACCCTAACGCTAACCCTAACCCTAACCCTAACCCTAACCCTAACCCAAACCCTAACCCTTATCCAAACCCTAAAGCTAAACCTAACCCTAACCCTAATCCTAACCCTAACCCTAACCCAAAAACTAACCCTAACTGGAACCCTAAGCCAAACCCTAATCCTAACACTAACACTAACTCAAACCCTAAACCTAAGCCTATTCCTAACCCTAACCCTAAACCTAACCTTAACCCAAACCCTAACCCAAAACCTAACCCTAACCCTAACCCTAACTCAAACTCTAACCCTAACTCAAACCCTAACCCTAACACAAACCCTAACAATAATCCTAAACCTAACATTATTCCTAAACCTAACAATAACCCTAACCCTAACCCTAACCCTAACCCTAAACCTAACCCTATTCCTAACACTAACCCTAACCCTAACCCCAAAGTTAACCCTAACCCTATTCCTAACCGTAACCCTAAACCCTTACCCTAACCAATACCCTAAACATAACCCGCACGCTAAGCCTAACCCTAACCCAAACCCTAACACTAACCCTAACCCTAACCCAAACCCTAACCCTAACCCTAACCCTAACCCAAACCAAAACCCTAACCCTAACTCTAATCCTAACCCTAACCCTAATCAAAACCCTAATATTAACCCTAACCCTAACCCTAACCCTATTCCTAACCTTAACCCTAAACCTAACCTTAACCCAAAACCTAACTTAAATCTAACCCAAACCCTAAGGCTAACTCAAACCGTAACCCTAAGACAAACCCTAACCCTAACACTAACCCTAACCCAAATCCTAAACCTAACACTAACCCTAACCCAAACCCTAACCCTAACACTAACACTTACCCTAAGTCTAACCCAAAACATAACCCTAAACCTAACCGAAACCAAAAGCCTAACCCTAAGTCTAATCCTAACCCTAACCCTAATCCTAACCCTAACCCTAATACTAACCCAAACCCCAAACCTAACCCTAATCCTAACTCTAACCCTAACCCTAATCGTAACCCTAAACCTAACCCTAACACACACCCAACCCCTAACTCTAACCCTAACCCTAACCGAAACCCTAACTCAAACCCTAACCCTAACCCTAACCCAAACCCTAACCCTAAACCTAACCCTAACCCTTTTCCTAACCATAACACAAAACCTAACCATAATCCTAACCCTAACCCTATTCCTAAACCTAACCATAACCCTAACCCTAAGCCTAATCCTAACCCTAACCCTAACCCTAACCCTAACCCTAACCCAAACCCTAACCCTTACCCAAACCCTAAACCTAAACCTAACCCTAACCCTAATCCTAACCCTAACCCTAACCCAGAAACTAAACCTAACCCTAACCCAAACCCTAACCCTAACACTAATCCTAATCCTAACCCTAACGCTAAACCTAACTCAAACCCTAACCCTAACCCAAACCCTAACCCTAACACTAACCATAAGCCTAATCCTAAACCTAACACTAACCCTAACGCTAACCCTAACCCTAACACTAACCCTAACCCTAACCCAAACCCTAACCCTTATCCAAACCCTAAAGCTAAACCTAACCCTAACCCTAATCCTAACCCTAACCCTAACCCAAAAACTAACCCTAACTCGAACCCTAAGCCAAACCCTAATCCTAACCCTAACGCTAACTCAAACCCTAAACCTAAGCCTATTCCTAACCCTAACCCTAAACCTAACCTTAACCCAAACCCTAACCCAAAACCTAACCCTAACCCTAACCCTAACTCAAACTCTAACCCTAACTCAAACCCTAACCCTAACACAAACCCTAACAATAATCCTAAACCTAACATTATTCCTAAACCTAACAATAACCCTAACCCTAACCCTAACCCTAACCCTAAACCCAACCCTATTCCTAACACTAACCCTAACCCTAACCCCAAAGTTAACCCTAACCCTATTCCTAACCCTAACCCTAAAACCTTACCCTAACCAATACCCTACACATAACCCGCACGCTAAGGCTAACCCTAACCCAAACCCTAACACTAACCCTCACCCTAACCCAAACCCTAACCCTAACCCTAACCCTAACCCAAACCAAAACCCTAACCCTAACTCTAATCCTAACCCTAACCCTAATCAAAACCCTAACATTAACCCTAACCCTAACCCTAACCCTATTCCTAACCCTAACCCTAAACCCTAAGCCTAACCAATACCCTAAACATAACCTTCACGCTAATCCTAACCCTAACCCAAACCCTAACCCTAAACCTAACCAAAAACCTAAACCCAACCCTAACCCAGACCCTAACCCTAACCCTGTTCCTACCCTTAACCTTAACCCTACACTTACCCCAAACCCTAACCCAAACCCTAACCCTAACCCTAACCCTAACCATAACCCTAACCCAAACCCTAACCCAAATCCTAACCCTAACCCTAACCCTAACCCTAACTCAAACACTAACCCTAACCCTAACCCAAAACCTAACCCTAAACCTAACCCTAAACCTTATCCTAACCCTAAACCTAACCCAAAAAATAACACTAACCCTAAACCAAACCCTAACCCTAACCCTAACCCTAACCCTTTCCCAAACCCTAAACCTAAACCTAACCCTAATCTAATCCTAACCCTAACCCTAACCCAAAAACAAACCCTAACTCGAACCCTAACCCAAACCCTAATCCTAACCCTAACCTTACCCCAAACCCTAACCCTAACCCTATTCCTAACCCTAACCCTAAACCTAACCTTAACCCAAAACCTAACCCACACCCTAACCCTAAACTTACCTCTAACTCAAACTCTAACCCTAACTCGAACCTTAACCCTAACTCAAACACTAACCCAAATCCTAACAATAACCCTAACACTATTCCTAACACTAACCCTAACCCTAACCCTAACCCTAACCCTAACCCTAACCCTAACCCTAACCCTATTCCTAGCCCTAACCCTAAACCCTAAGCCTAACCAATACCGTAAACATAACCTTCACGCCAACCCTAACCCTAACCCAAACCCTAACCCTAACCCTAAACCTAACCAAAAACCTAAACCTAACCCTAACCCTAACCCTAATCCTAACCCTAAACCTAACCCTAACACAAACGCAACCCCTAACCCTAACCCTAAACCTAACCCTAACCCAAAACCTAACCCTAACCCTAACCCTAACCCAAACCCTAACCCTAAATCTAACCCTAAACCTAATCCTAACCCTAACCCTAACCCAAAAACTAACACTAACAATAACCCAAACCCTAACCCTAACCCTAACCCAAACCCTAACACTAACCCAAACCCTAACCCTAAGCCTAAATCAAAGCAAAACCCTAACCCTAACTCTAATCCTAAACCTAACCCTAACCATAACCCTAAACCTAACCCTAAATCAAACCCTAACCCTAACCCTAACCCAAACCCAAACCCTAAACCTAACCCTAACCCTTATCTTAACCCTAAACCTAACCAAAAAAATAACACTAACCCTAAACCTAACCCTAACCCAAAACCTAACCCTAACCCTAACCCTAACCCAAACCCTAACCCTAAATCTAACCCTAAACCTAATCCTAACCCTAACCCTAACCAAAAAACTAACACTAACAATAACCCAAACCCTAACCCTAACCCCAACCCAAACCCTAACACTAACCCAAACCCTAACCCTAACCCTAAATCAAAGCAAAACCCTAACCCTAACTCTAATCCTAAACCTAACCATAACCATAACCCTAAACCTAACCCTAAATCAAACCCTAACCCTAACCCTAACCCAAACCCTAACCCTAAACCTAACCCTAACCCTAATCTTAACCCTAAACCTAACCAAAAAAATAACACTAACCCTAAACCAAACCCTAACCCTAAGCCTAACCCTAACCCTAAAACAAACCCTAACCCTTACCCAAACCCTAAACCTAACCCTAACACTTTTCCTAACCCTAACACAAACCCTAACAATAATCCTAACCCTAACATTGTTCCTAAACCTAACAATAACCCTAACCCTAACCCTAACCCTAACCCTATTCCTAACACTAACTCTAACCCTAACCCTAAACCTAACCCTAACCCTATTCCTAACCCTAACCCTAAATCCTTACCCTAACCAACACCCTAAACATAAACCTCACGCTAACCCTAACCCTAACCGAAACCCTAACACTAACCCTAAACCTAACGCAAACCCTAACCCTAACCCTAACCCTAACCCATACCAAAACCCTAACCCTAACTCTAATCCTAACCCTAACCCTAATCAAAACCCTAACATTAACCCTAACCCTAACCCTAACCCTATTCCCTACCTTAACCCTAAACCTAACCTTAACCCAAAACCTAACCGTAAATCTAACCCAAACCCTAACCCTAACTCAAACCCTAACCCTAAGACAAACCCTAACCCTAACACTAACCCTAACCCAAATCCTAAACCTAACACTAACCCTAACCCAAACCCTAACCCTAACACTAACACTTACCCTAAGTCTAACCCAAAACCTAACCCTAAACCTAACCCAAACCCAAAACCTAACCCTAATCCTAACTCTAACCCTAACCCTAATCGTAACCCTAAACCTAACCCTAACCCACACCCAACCCCTAACTCTAACCCTAACCCTAACCGAAACCCTAACTCAAACCCTAACCCTAACCCTAACCCAAACCCTAACCCTAAACCTAACCCTAACACTTTTCCTAACCCTAACACAAACCCTAACAATAATCCTAACCCTAACCCTATTCCTAAACCTAACACTAACCCTAACGCTAACCCTAACCCTAGCCCTAACCCTAACCCTAACCCTAACCCAAACCCTAACCCTAACACTAAGCCTAATCCTAGCCCTAACGCTAAACCTAACTCAAACCCTACCCCTAACCCAAACCCTAACCCTAACACTAACCATAAGCCTAATCCTAAACCTAACACTAACCCTAACGCTAACCCTAACCCTAACCCTAACCCTAACCCTAACCCAAACCCTAACCCTTATCCAAACCCTAAAGCTAAACCTAACCCTAACCCTAATCCTAACCCTAACCCTAACCCAAAAACTAACCCTAACTCGAACCCTAAGCCAAACCCTAATCCTAACCCTAACGCTAACTCAAACCCTAAACCTAAGCCTATTCCTAACCCTAACCCTAAACCTAACCTTAACCCAAACCCTAACCCAAAACCTAACCCTAACCCTAACCCTAACTCAAACTCTAACCCTAACTCAAACCCTAACCCTAACACAAACCCTAACAATAATCCTAAACCTAACATTATTCCTAAACCTAACAATAACCCTAACCCTAACCCTAACCCTAACCCTAAACCTAACCCTATTCCTAACACTAACCCTAACCCTAACCCCAAAGTTAACCCTAACCCTATTCCTAACCCTAACCCTAAACCCTTACCCTAACCAATACCCTAAACATAACCCGCACGCTAAGCCTAACCCTAACCCAAACCCTAACACTAACCCTCACCCTAACCCAAACCCTAACCCTAACCCTAACCCTATCCCAAACCAAAACCCTAACCCTAACTGTAATCCTAACCCTAACCCTAATCAAAACCCTAACATTAACCCTAACCCTAACCCTAACCCTATTCCTAACCTTAACCCTAAACCTAACCTTAACCCAAAACCTAACTTAAATCTAACCCAAACCCTAACGCTAACTCAAACCGTAACCCTAAGACAAACCCTAACCCTAACACTAACCCTAACCCAAATCCTAAACCTAACACTAACCCTAACCCAAACCCTAACCCTAACACTAACACTTACCCTAAGTCTAACCCAAAACATAACCCTAAACCTAACCGAAACCAAAAGCCTAACCCTAAGTCTAATCCTAACCCTAACCCTAATCCTAACCCTAACCCTAACACTAACCCAAACCCTAAACCTAACCCTAATCCTAACTCTAACCCTAACCCTAATCGTAACCCTAAACCTAACCCTAACACACACCCAACCCCTAACTCTAACCCTAACCCTAACCGAAACCCTAACTCAAACCCTAACCCTAACCCTAACCCAAACCCTAACCCTAAACCTAACCCTAACCCTTTTCCTAACCATAACACAAACCCTAACAATAATCCTAACCCTAACCCTATTCCTAAACCTAACCATAACCCTTACCCTAAGCCTAAACCTAACCCTAAACCTAACCCTAACCCTAACCCTAACCCAAACCCTAACCCTTACCCAAACCCTAAACCTAAACCTAACCCTAACCGTAATCCTAACCCTAACCCTAACCCAAAAACTAAACCTAACCCTAACCCAAACCCTAACCCTAACACTAATCGTAATCCTAACCCTAACGATAACCCTAATTCAAACCCTAACCCTAACCCAAACCCTAAGCCTAACACTAACCATAACCCTAAACCTAAACCTAAAATTAACCCTAATGCTAACCCTAACCCTAACGCTAACCCTAACCCTAATCCTAACCCTAACCCTAACCTAAAAACTAACCCTAACTCGAACCCTAAGCCAAACCCTAATCCTAACCCTAACGCTAACCCAAACCCTAACCCTAACCCTATTCCTAACCCTAACCCTAAACCTAACCTTAACCCAAAACCTAACCCACACCCTAACCCTAAACTTACCTCTAACTCAAACTCTAACCCTAACTCGAACCTTAACCCTAACTCAAACACTAACCCAAATCCTAACAATAACCCTAACACTATTCCTAACACTAACCCTAACCCTAACCCTAACCCTAACCCTAACCCTAACCCTAACCCTAACCCTATTCCTAGCCCTAACCCTAAACCCTAAGCCTAACCAATACCGTAAACATAACCTTCACGCCAACCCTAACCCTAACCCAAACCCTAACCCTAACCCTAAACCTAACCAAAAACCTAAACCTAACCCCAACCCCAACCCTAATCCTAACCCTAAACCGAACCCTAACACAAACGCAACCCCTAACCCTCACCCTAAACCTAACCCTAACCCAAAACCTAACCCTAACCCTAACCCTAACCCAAACCCTAACCCTAAATCTAACCCTAAACCTAATCCTAACCCTAACCCTAACCCAAAAACTAACACTAACAATAACCCAAACCCTAACCCTAACCCTAACCCAAACCCTAACACTAACCCAAACCCTAACCCTAACCCTAAATCAAAGCAAAACCCTAACCCTAACTCTAATCCTAAACCTAACCCTAACCATAACCCTAAACCTAACCCTAAATCAAACCCTAACCCTAACCCTAACCCAAACCCAAACCCTAAACCTAACCCTAACCCTTATCTTAACCCTAAACCTAACCAAAAAAATAACACTAACCCTAAACCTAACCCTAACCCAAAACCTAACCCTAACCCTAACCCTAACCCAAACCCTAACCCTAAATCTAACCCTAAACCTAATCCTAACCCTAACCCTAACCAAAAAACTAACACTAACAATAACCCAAACCCTATCCCTAACCCCAACCCAAACCCTAACACTAACCCAAACCCTAACCCTAACCCTAAATCAAAGCAAAACCCTAACCCTAACTCTAATCCTAAACCTAACCATAACCATAACCCTAAACCTAACCCTAAATCAAACCCTAACCCTAACCCTAACCCAAACCCTAACCCTAAACCTAACCCTAACCCTAATCTTAACCCTAAACCTAACCAAAAAAATAACACTAACCCTAAACCAAACCCTAACCCTAAGCCTAACCCTAACCCTAAAACAAACCCTAACCCTTACCCAAACCCTAAACCTAACCCTAACACTTTTCCTAACCCTAACACAAACCCTAACAATAATCCTAACCCTAACATTGTTCCTAAACCTAACAATAACCCTAACCCTAACCCTAACCCTAACCCTATTCCTAACACTAACTCTAACCCTAACCCTAAACCTAACCCTAACCCTATTCCTAACCCTTACCCTAACTCCTTACCCTAACCAACACCCTAAACATAAACCTCACGCTAACCCTAACCCTAACCGAAACCCTAACACTAACCCTAAACCTAACGCAAACCCTAACCCTAACCCTAACCCTAACCCATACCAAAACCCTAACCCTAACTCTAATCCTAACCCTAACCCTAATCAAAACCCTAACATTAACCCTAACCCTAACCCTTACCCTATTCCCTACCTTAACCCTAAACCTAACCTTAACCCAAAACCTAACCGTAAATCTAACCAAAACCCTAACCCTAACTCAAACTCTAACCCTAAGACAAACCCTAACCCTAACACTAACCCTAACCCAAATCCTAAACCTAACACTAACCCTAACCCAAACCCTAACCCTAACACTAACACTTACCCTAAGTCTAACCCAAAACCTAACCCTAAACCTAACCCAAACCCAAAACCTAACCCTAATCCTAACTCTAACCCTAACCCTAATCGTAACCCTAAACCTAACCCTAACCCACACCCAACCCCTAACTCTAACCCTAACCCTAACCGAAACCCTAACTCAAACCCTAACCCTAACCCTAACCCAAACCCTAACCCTAAACCTAACCCTAACACTTTTCCTAACCCTAACACAAACCCTAACAATAATCCTAACCCTAACCCTATTCCTAAACCTAACCCTAACCCTAACCCTAACCCTAATCCTAACCCTAACCCTAACCCAGAAACTAAACCTAACCCTAACCCAAACCCTAACCCTAACACTAATCCTAATCCTAACCCTAACGCTAAACATAACTCAAACCCTAACCCTAACCCAAACCCTAACCCTAACACTAACCATAATCCTAATCCTAAACCTAACACTAACCCTAACGCGAACCCTAACCCTAACCCTAACCCTAACCCTAACCCAAACCCTAACCCTTATCCAAACCCTAAAGCTAAACCTAACCCTAACCCTAATCCTAACCCTAACCCTAACCCAAAAACTAACCCTAACTCGAACCCTAAGCCAAACCCTAATCCTAACCCTAACGCTAACTCAAACCCTAACCCTAACCCAATTCCTAACCTTAACCCTAAACCTAACCTTAACCCAAAACCTAACTTAAATCTAACCCAAACCCTAACGCTAACTCAAACCGTAACCCTAAGACAAACCCTAACCCTAACACTAACCCTAACCCAAATCCTAAACCTAACACTAACCCTAACCCAAACCCTAACCCTAACACTAACACTTACCCTAAGTCTAACCCAAAACATAACCCTAAACCTAACCGAAACCAAAAGCCTAACCCTAAGTCTAATCCTAACCCTAACCCTAATCCTAACCCTAACCCTAACACTAACCCAAACCCTAAACCTAACCCTAATCCTAACTCTAACCCTAACACTAATCGTAACCCTAAACCTAACCCTAACACTCACCCAACCCCTAACTCTAACCCTAACCCTAACCGAAACCCTAACTCAAACCCTAACCCTAACCCTAACCCAAACCCTAACCCTAAACCTAACCCTAACCCTTTTCCTAACCATAACACAAACCCTAACAATAATCCTAACCCTAACCCTATTCCTAAACCTAACCATAACCCTAAACCTAAGCCTAATCCTAACCCTAACCCTAACCCTAACCCTAACCCTAACCCAAACCCTAACCCTTACCCAAACCCTAAACCTAAACCTAACCCTAACCCTAATCCTAACCCTAACCCTAACCCAGAAACTAAACCTAACCCTAACCCAAACCCTAACCCTAACACTAATCCTAATCCTAACCCTAACGCTAAACCTAACTCAAACCCTAACCCTAACCCAAACCCTAACCCTAACACTAACCATAAGCCTAATCCTAAACCTAACACTAACCCTAACGCTAACCCTAACCCTAACCCTAACCCTAACCCTAACCCAAACCCTAACCCTTATCCAAACCCTAAAGCTAAACCTAACCCTAAACCTAATCCTAACCCTAACCCTAACCCAAAAACTAACCCTAACTCGAACCCTAAGCCAAACCCTAATCCTAACCCTAACGCTAACTCAAACCCTAAACCTAAGCCTATTCCTAACCCTAACACTAAACCTAACCTTAACCCAAACCCTAACCCAAAACCTAACCCTAACCCTAACCCTAACTCAAACTCTAACCCTAACTCAAACCCTAACCCTAACACAAACCCTAACAATAATCCTAAACCTAACATTATTCCTAAACCTAACAATAACCCTAACCCTAACCCTAACCCTAACCCTAAACCTAACCCTATTCCTAACACTAACCCTAACCCTAACCCCAAAGTTAACCCTAACCCTATTCCTAACCGTAACCCTAAACCCTTACCCTATCCAATACCCTAAACATAACCCGCACGCTAAGCCTAACCCTAACCCAAACCCTAACACTAACCCTAACCCTAACCCAAACCCTAACCCTAACCCTAACCCTAACCCAAACCAAAACCCTAATCCTAACTCTAATCCTAACCCTAACCCTAATCAAAACCCTAACATTAACCCTAACCCTAACCCTAACCCTATTCCTAACCTTAACCCTAAACCTAACCTTAACCCAAAACCTAACTTAAATCTAACCCAAACCCTAAGGCTAACTCAAACCGTAACCCTAAGACAAACCCTAACCCTAACACTAACCCTAACCCAAATCCTAAACCTAACACTAACCCTAACCCAAACCCTAACCCTAACACTAACACTTACCCTAAGTCTAACCCAAAACATAACCCTAAACCTAACCGAAACCAAAAGCCTAACCCTAAGTCTAATCCTAACCCTAAACCTAATCCTAACCCTATCCCTAATACTAACCCAAACCCTAAACCTAACCCTAATCCTAACTCTAACCCTAACCCTAATCGTAACCCTAAACCTAACCCTAACACACACCCAACCCCTAACTCTAACCCTAACCCTAACCGAAACCCTAACTCAAACCCTAACCCTAACCCTAACCCAAACCCTAACCCTAAACCTAATCCTAACCCTTTTCCTAACCATAACACAAACCCTAACAATAATCCTAACCCTAACCCTATTCCTAAACCTAACCATAACCCTAACCCTAAGCCTAATCCTAACCCTAACCCTAACCCTAACCCTAACCCTAACCCAAACCCTAACCCTTACCCAAACCCTAAACCTAAACCTAACCCTAACCCTAATCCTAACCCTGACCCTAACCCAGAAACTATACCTAACCCTAACCCAAACCCTAACCCTAACACTAATCCTAATCCTAACCGTTACGCTAAACCTAACTCAAACCCCAACCCTAACCCATCGCCTAACCCTAACCCTAACCATCAGCCTAATCCTAAACCTAACACTAACCCTAACGCTAACCCTAACTCTAACCCTAACCCTAACCCTAACCCAAACCCTAACCCTTATCCAAACCCTAAAGCTAAACCTAACCCTAACCCTAATCCTAACCCTAACCCTAACCCAAAAACTAACCCTAACTCGAACCCTAAGCCAAACCCTAATCCTAACCCTAACGCTAACTCAAACCCTAAACCTAAGCCTATTCCTAACCCTAACCCTAAACCTAACCTTAACCCAAACCCTAACCCAAAACCTAACCCTAACCCTAACCCTAACTCAAACTCTAACCCTAACTCAAACCCTAACCCTAACACAAACCCTAACAATAATCCTAAACCTAACATTATTCCTAAACCTAACAATAACCCTAACCCTAACCCTAACCCTAACCCTAAACCTAACCCTATTCCTAACACTAACCCTAACCCTAACCCCAAAGTTAACCCTAACCCTATTCCTAACCCTAACCCTAAACCCTTACCCTAACCAATACCCTAAACATAACCCGCACGCTAAGCCTAACCCTAACCCAAACCCTAACACTAACCCTCACCCTAACCCAAACCCTAACCCTAACCCTAACCCTATCCCAAACCAAAACCCTAACCCTAACTCTAATCCTAACCCTAACCCTAATCAAAACCCTAACATTAACCCTAACCCTAACCCTAACCCTATTCCTAACCTTAACCCTAAACCTAACCTTAACCCAAAACCTAACTTAAATCTAACCCAAACCCTAACGCTAACTCAAACCGTAACCCTAAGACAAACCCTAACCCTAACACTAACCCTAACCCAAATCCTAAACCTAACACTAACCCTAACCCAAACCCTAACCCTAACACTAACACTTACCCTAAGTCTAACCCAAAACATAACCCTAAACCTAACCGAAACCAAAAGCCTAACCCTAAGTCTAATCCTAACCCTAACCCTAATCCTAACCCGAACCCTAACACTAACCCAAACCCTAAACCTAACCCTAATCCTAACTCTAACCCTAACCCTAATCGTAACCCTAAACCTAACCCTAACACACACCCAACCCCTAACTCTAACCCTAACCCTAACCGAAACCCTAACTCAAACCCTAACCCTAACCCTAACCCAAACCCTAACCCTAAACCTAACCCTAACCCTTTTCCTAACCATAACACAAACCCTAACAATAATCCTAACCCTAACCCTATTCCTAAACCTAACCATAACCCTTACCCTAAGCCTAAACCTAACCCTAAACCTAACCCTAACCCTAACCCTAACCCAAACCCTAACCCTTACCCAAACCCTAAACCTAAACCTAACCCTAACCGTAATCCTAACCCTAACCCTAACCCAAAAACTAAACCTAACCCTAACCCAAACCCTAACCCTAACACTAATCCTAATCCTAACCCTAACGATAACCCTAATTCAAACCCTAACCCTAACCCAAACCCTAAGCCTAACACTAACCATAACCCTAAACCTAAACCTAAAATTAACCCTAATGCTAACCCTAACCCTAACGCTAACCCTAACCCTAATCCTAACCCTAACCCTAACCTAAAAACTAACCCTAACTCGAACCCTAAGCCAAACCCTAATCCTAACCCTAACGCTAACCCAAACCCTAAACCTAAGCCTATTCCTAAACCTAACCCTAAACCTAACCTTAACCCAAACCCTAACCCAAAACCTAACCCTAACCCTAACCCTAACTCAAACTCTAACCCTAACTCGAACCCTAACCCTAACACAAACCCTAACAATAATCCTAACCCTAACATTTTTGCTAAACCTAACCCTAACCCTAACCCTAACCCTAACCCTAAACCTATTCCTAACACTAACCGTAACCCTAACCCTAAACCTAACCCTAACCCTATTCCTAACCCTAACCCTAAACCCTTACCGTAACCAATACCCTAACCCTAACCCTCACGCTAACCCTAACCCTAACCCAAACCCTAACACTAACCCTAACCCTAACCCAAACCCTAACCCTAACCCTAACCCTAACCCAAACCAAAACCCTAACCCTAACTCTAATCCTAACCCTAACCCTAATCAAAACCCTAACATTAACCCTAAGCCTAACCCTAACCCTAACCCTAACCCTAAACCTAACCCTAACCCTAACCCAAACCCTAACCCTAACACTAACACTTACCCTAAGTCTAACCCAAAACCTAACCCTAAACCTAACCGAAACCAAAACCCTAACCCTAAGTCTAATCCTAACCCTAACCCTAATCCTAACCCTAACCCTAACACTAACCCAAACCCTAAAGCTAACCCTAATCCTAACTCTAAACCTAACCCTAATCGTATCCCTAAACCTAACCCTAACCCACACCCAACCCCTAACTCTAACCCTAACCCTAACCGAAACCCTAACTCAAACCCTAACCCTAAACCTAACCCAAACCCTAACCCTAAACCTAACCCTAACAATTTTCCTAACCCTAACACAAACCCTAACAATAATCCTAACCCTAACCCTATTCCTAAACCTAACCCTAACCGTAACCCTAACCCTAATCCTAACCCTAACCCTAACCCAAAAACTAAACCTAACCCTAACCCAAATCCTAACCCTAACACTAATCCTAATCCTAACCCTAATGCTAAATCTAACTCAAACCCTAACCCTACCCCAAACCCTAACCGAAACACTAACCATAACCCTAATCCTAAACCTAACACTAATCCTAACGCTAACCCTAACCCTAACCCTAACCTTAAACCAAACCCTAACCCTTACCCAAACCCTAAACCTAAACCTAACCCTAACCCTAATCCTAACCCTAACCCTAATCCAAAAACTAACCCTAACTCGAACCCTAAGCCAAACCCTAATCCTAACCCTAACGCTAACCCAAACCCTAATCCTAAGCCTATTCCTAACCCTAACCCTAAACCTAACCTTAACCCAAACCCTAACACAATCCCTAACCCTAACCCTAACCCTAACTCAAACTCTAACCCTAACTCGAACCCTAACCCTAACACAAACCCTAACAATAATCCTAACCCTAACATTTTTCCTAACCCTAACCCTAACCCTAACCCTAACCCTAACCCTAACCCTAACCCTAACCCTTACCCAAAAGCTAACCCTTACACAAACACTAAACCTAAACTTAACCCTAACCCTAACCCTAACCCTAACCCTAACCCTAACCCTAACCCTAACCCTAATCAAAACCCTAACCCTAACCCAAACCCTATCCCTAACCCTAACCCTTATCCAAACGCCAAATCTAACCCTAAACCTAACCCTAACCCTTATCCTAACCCTAAACCTAACCCAAAAAATAACACTAACCCTAAACCAAACCCTAACCCTAACCCTAACCCTAACCCAAACCCTTACCCTTACCCAAACCGTAACCCAACCCCTAACCCTAACGCTATTCCTAACCCTAACCCTAAACCTAACCTTAACTCAAACCCTAACCCAAACCCTAACCATAAACTTAACCCTAACTCAAACTCTAACCCTAATTTGAACCCTAACCCTAACCCAAACCCTAACCCTAACCATAAACCTAACCAAAAACCTAACCTAACCCTAACCCTAACACTAACACTAACCCTAACCCTAACACTAACCCAAATCCTAACCCTAACATTAACCCAAACCAAAACCCTAAACTTAACTCTAATCCTAACCCTACCCCTACTCAAAACCCTAAGATTAAACCTAACCCTAACCCTAACCCGAAACCTAAACCTAACACTAATCCTAAACGTAACCCTAACCCTAATCCTAACCCTAACCCTAACCCTAACACAAACCCAACCCCTAAACCTAACACTAACCCTAACCCAAAACCTAACCCTAAACCTAACCCTAACCCTAACCCTAACACTAACCCAAACCCTAAACCTAACCCTAATCCTAACTCTAACCCTAACCCTAATCATAACCCTAAACCTAACCCTAACACACACCCAACCCCTAACTCTAACCCTAACCCTAACCGAAACCCTAACTCAAACCCTAACCCTAACCCTAACCCAAACCCTAACCCTAAACCTAACCCTAACCCTTTTCCTAACCATAACACAAACCCTAACAATAATCCTAACCCTAACCCTATTCCTAAACCTAACCATAACCCTAACCCTAAGCCTAATCCTAACCCTAACCCTAACCCTAACCCTAACCCTAACCCAAACCCTAATCCTTACCCAAACCCTAAACCTAAACCTAACCCTAACCCTAATCCTAACCCTAACCCTAACCCAGAAACTAAACCTAACCCTAACCCAAACCCTAACCCTAACACTAATCCTAATCCTAACCCTAACGCTAAACCTAACTCAAACCCTAACCCTAACCCAAACCCTAACCCTAACACTAACCATAAGCCTAATCCTAAACCTAACACTAACCCTAACGCTAACCCTAACCCTAACCCTAACCCTAACCCTAACCCAAACCCTAACCCTTATCCAAACCCTAAAGCTAAACCTAACCCTAACCCTAATCCTAACCCTAACCCTAACCCAAAAACTAACCCTAACTCGAACCCTAAGCCAAACCCTAATCCTAACCCTAACGCTAACTCAAACCCTAAACCTAAGCCTATTCCTAACCCTAACCCTAAACCTAACCTTAACCCAAACCCTAACCCAAAACCTAACCCTAACCCTAACCCTAACTCAAACTCTAACCCTAACTCAAACCCTAACCCTAACACAAACCCTAACAATAATCCTAAACCTAACATTATTCCTAAACCTAACAATAACCCTAACCCTAACCCTAACCCTAACCCTAAACCTAACCCTATTCCTAACACTAACCCTAACCCTAACCCCAAAGTTAACCCTAACCCTATTCCTAACCCTAACCCTAAACCCTTACCCTAACCAATACCCTAAACATAACCCGCACGCTAAGCCTAACCCTAACCCAAACCCTAACACTAACCCTAACCCTAACCCAAACCCTAACCCTAATCCTAACCCTAACCCAAACCCTAACCCTTACCCAAACCGTAACCCAACCCCTAACCCTAACGCTATTCCTAACCCTAACCCTAAACCTAAACTTAACTCAAACCCTAACCCAAACCCTAACCATAAACTTAACCCTAACTCAAACTCTAACCCTAATTCGAACCCTAACCCTAACCCAAACCCTAACCCTAACCATAAACCTAACCAAAAACCTAAACCTAACCCTAACCCTAACCCTAACACTAACCCTAACCCTAACACTAACCCAAATCCTAACCCTAACATTAACCCAAACCAAAACCCTAAACTTAACTCTAATCCTAACCCTAACCCTAATCAAAACCCTAAAATTAAACCTAACCCTAACCCTAACCCAAAACCTAAACCTAACCCTAATCCTAAACGTAACCCTAACCCTAATCCTAACCCTAACCCTAACCCTAACACAAACCCAACCCCTAAACCTAACACTAACCCTAACCCAAAACCTAACCCTAAACCTAACCCTAACCCTAACCCTAACCCTAACCCAAACCCTAAACCTAACCCTAACCCTAACCCTAACCCTAACCCTAACCCTAACACTAACGCAAATCCTAACCCTAACATTAACCCAAACCAAAACCCTAAACTTAACTCTAATCCTAACCCTAACCCTAACACTAACCCAAACCCTAAACCTAACCCTAATCCTAACTCTAACCCTAACCCTAATCATAACCCTAAACCTAACCCTAACACACACCCAACCCCTAACTCTAACCCTAACCCTAACCGAAACCCTAACTCAAACCCTAACCCTAACCCTAACCCAAACCCTAACCCTAAACCTAACCCTAACCCTTTTCCTAACCATAACACAAACCCTAACAATAATCCTAACCCTAACCCTATTCCTAAACCTAACCATAACCCTAACCCTAAGCCTAATCCTAACCCTAACCCTAACCCTAACCCTAACCCTAACCCAAACCCTAACCCTTACCCAAACCCTAAACCTAAACCTAACCCTAACCCTAATCCTAACCCTAACCCTAACCCAGAAACTAAACCTAACCCTAACCCAAACCCTAACCCTAACACTAATCCTAATCCTAACCCTAACGCTAAACCTAACTCAAACCCTAACCCTAACCCAAACCCTAACCCTAACACTAACCATAAGCCCAATCCTAAACCTAACACTACCCCTAACGCTAACCCTCACCCTAACCCTAACCGTAACCCTAACCCAAACCCTAACCCTTATCCAAACCCTAAAGCTAAACCTAACCCTAACCCTAATCCTAACCCTAACCCTAACCCAAAAACTAACCCTAACTCGAACCCTAAGCCAAACCCTAATCTTAACCCTAACGCTAACCCAAACCCTAAACCTAAGCCTATTCCTAACCCTAACCCTAAACCTAACCTTAACCCAAACCCTAAACCAAAACCTAACCCTAACCCTAACCCTAACCCAAACCCAAACCCTAATCTTAACATAAACCCTAACACTAATCCTAACCCTAACCCTAATCAAAACCCTAACATTAACCCTAACCCTAACCCTAACCCTATTCCTAACCTTAACCCTAAACCTAACCTTAACCCAAAACCTAACTTAAATCTAACCCAAACCCTAACGCTAACTCAAACCGTAACCCTAAGACAAACCCTAACCCTAACACTAACCCTAACCCAAATCCTAAACCTAACACTAACCCTAACCCAAACCCTAACCCTAACACTAACACTTACCCTAAGTCTAACCCAAAACATAACCCTAAACCTAACCGAAACCAAAAGCCTAACCCTAAGTCTAATCCTAACCCTAACCCTAATCCTAACCCTAACCCTAACACTAACCCAAACCCTAAACCTAACCCTAATCCTAACTCTAACCCTAACCCTAATCGTAACCCTAAACCTAACCCTAACACACACCCAACCCCTAACTCTAACCCTAACCCTAACCGAAACCCTAACTCAAACCCTAACCCTAACCCTAACCCAAACCCTAACCCTAAACCTAACCCTAACCCTTTTCCTAACCATAAAACAAACCCTAACAATAATCCTAACCCTAACCCTGTTCCTAAACCTAACCATAACCCTAACCCTAAGCCTAATCCTAACCCTAACCCTAACCCTAACCCTAACCCTAACCCAAACCCTAACCCTTACCCAAACCCTAAACCTAAACCTAACCCTAACTCTAATCCTAACCCTAACCCTAACCCAGAAACTAAACCTAACCCTAACCCAAACCCTAACCCTAACACTAATCCTAATCGTAACCCTAACGCTAAAGCTAACTCAAACCCTAACCCTAACCCAAACCCTAACCCTAACACTAACCATAAGCCTAATCCTAAACCTAACACTAACCCTAACGCTAACCCTAACCCTAACACTAACCCTAACCCTAACCCTAACCCAAACCCTAACCCTTATCCAAACCCTAAAGCTAAACCTAACCCTAACCCTAATCCTAACCCTAACCCTAACCCAAAAACTAACCCTTACTCGAACCCTAAGCCAAACCCTAATCCTAACCCTAACGCTAACTCAAACCCTAAACCTAAGCCTATTCCTAACCCTAACCCTAAACCTAACCTTAACCCAAACCCTAACCCAAAACCTAACCCTAACCCTAACCCTAAACCTAACCCTAACCCTATTCCTAACCCTAACCCTAACACAAACCCTAACAATAATCCTAAACCTAACATTATTCCTAAACCTAACAATAACCCTAACCCTAACCCTAACCCTAAACCTAACCCTATTCCTAACCCTAACCCTAACCCTAACCCCAAAGTTAACCCTAACCCTATTCCTAACCCTAACCCTAAACCCTTACCCGAACCAATACCCTAAACATAACCGGCACGCTAAGCCTAAGCCTAACCCAAACCCTAACACTAACCTTAACCCTACCCCAAACCCTAACCCTAACCCTGACCCTAACCCAAACCAGAACCCTAACCCTAACTCTAATCCTAACCCTAACCCTAATCAAAACCCTAACATTAACCCTAACCCTAACCCTAACCCTATTCCTAACCTTAACCCTAAACCTAACCGTAACCCAAAACCTAACTTAAATCTAACCCAAACCCTAACGCTAACTCAAAACGTAACCCTAAGACAAACCCTAACCCTAACACTAACCCTAACCCAAACCCTAACCCTAACACTAACACTTACCCTAAGTCTAACCCAAAACATAACCCTAAACCTAACCGAAACCAAAAGCCTAACCCTAAGTCTAATCCTAACCCTAACCCTAATCCTAACCCTAACCCTAACACTAACCCAAACCCTAAACCTAACCCTAATCCTAACTCTAACCCTAACCCTAATCGTAACCCTAAACCTAACCCTAACACACACCCAACCCCTAACTCTAACCCTAACCCTAACCGAAACCCTAACTCAAACCCTAACCCTAACCCTAACCCAAACCCTAACCCTAAACCTAACCCTAACCCTTTTCCTAACCATAACACAAACCCTAACAATAATCCTAACCCTAACCCTATTCATAAACCTAACCATAACACTAACCCTAAGCCTAAACCCAACCCTAACCCTAACCCTAACCCTAACCCTAACCCAAACCCTAACCCTTACCCAAACCCTAAACCTAAACCTAACCCTAACCGTAATCCTAACCCTAACCCTAACCCAAAAACTAAACCTAACCCTAACCAAACCCTAACCCTAACACTAATCCTAATCCTAACCCTAACGATAACCCTAATTCAAACCCTAACCCTAACCCAAACCCTAACCCTAACACTAACCATAACCCTAAATCTAAACCTAAAATTAACCCTAACGCTAACCCTAATCCTAACGCTAACCCTAACCCTAATCCTAACCCTAACCCTAACCTAAAAACTAACCCTAACTCGAACCCTAAGCCAAACCCTAATCCTAACCCTAACGCTAACCCAAACCCTAAACCTAAGCCTATTCCTAAACCTAACCCTAAACCTAACCTTAACCCAAACCCTAACCCAAAACCTAACCCTAACCGTAACCCTAACTCAAACTCTAACCCTAACTCGAACCCTAACCCTAACACAAACCCTAACAATAATCCTAACCCTAACATTTTTGCTAAACCTAACCCTAACCCTAACCCTAACCCTAACCCTAAACCTATTCCTAACACTAACCCTAACCCTAACCCTAAACCTAACCCTAACCCTATTCCTAACCCTTACCCTAAACCCTTACCGTAACCAATACCCTAAACATAACCCTCACGCTAACCCTAACCCTAACCCAAACCCTAACACTAACCCTAACCCTAACCCAAACCCTAACCCTAACCCTAACCCTAACCCAAACCAAAACCCTAACCCTAAGTCTAATCCTAACCCTAACCCTAATCAAAACCCTAACATTAACCCTAAGCCTAACCCTAACCCTAACCCTATTCCTAAAC
>JAJHUQ010000035.1:9585000-9632500 GCA_035773235.1 Eospalax fontanierii | reverse complement strand
AACCCTAACTCGAACCCTAAGCCAAACCCTAATCCTAACCCTAACTCTAACCCAAAGCCTAAACCTAAGCCTATTCCTAAACCTAACCCTAAACCTAACCTTAACCCAAACCCTAACCCAAAACCTAACCCTAACCCTAACCCTAACTCAAACTCTAACCCTAACTCGAACCCTAACTCTAACACAAACCCTAACAATAATCCTAACCCTAACATTTTTGCTAAACCTAACCCTAACCCTAACCCTAACCCTAACCCTAAACCTATTCCTAACACTAACCCTAACCCTAACCCTAACCCTAAACCTAACCCTAACCCTATTCCTAACCCTAACCCTAAACCCTTACCGTAACCAATACCCTAAACATAACCCTCACGCTAACCCTAACCCTAACCCAAACCCTAACACTAACCCTAACCCTAACCCAAACCCTAACCCTAACCCTAACCCTAACCCTAACCCTAACCCTATTCCTAAACTTAACCCTAAACCTAACCTTAACCCAAAACCTAACCGTAAATCTAACCCAAACCCTAACCCTAACTCAAACCCTAATCCTAAGACAAACCCTAACCCTAACACTAACCCTAACCCAAATCCTAAACCTAACACTAACCCTAACCCAAACCCTAACCCTAACACTAATACTTACCCTAAGTCTAACCCAAAACCTAACCCTAAACCTAACCGAAACCAAAACACTAACCCTAAGTCTAATCCTAAACCTAACCCTAATCCTAACCCTAACCCTAACACTAACCCAAACCCTAAAGCTAACCCTAATCCTAACTCTAAACCTAACCCTAATCGTATCCCTAAACCTAACCCTAACCCACACCCAACCTCTAACTCTAACCCTAACACTAACCGAAACCCTAACTCAAACCCTAACCCTAAACCTAACCCAAACCCTAACCCTAAACCTAACCCTAACCCTTTTCCTAACCCTAACACAAACCCTAACAATAATCCTAACCCTAACCCTATTCCTAAACCTAACCCTAACCGTAACCCTAACCCTAATCCTAACCCTAACCCTAACCCAAAAACTAAACCTAACCCTAACCCAAATCCTAACCCTAACACTAATCCTAATCCTAACCCTAATGCTAAACCTAACTCAAACCCTAACCCTACCCCAAACCCTAACCGAAACACTAACCATAACCCTAATCCTAAACCTAACACTAACCCTAACGCTAACCCTAACCCTAACCCTAACCTTAACCCAAACCCTAACCCTTACCCAAACCCTAAACCTAAACCTAACCCTAACCCTAATCCTAACCCTAACCCTAATCCAAAAACTAACCGTAACCCTAACCCTAAGACAAACCCTAATGCTAACCCTAACGCTAACCCAAACCCTAATCCTAAGCCTATTCCTAACCCTAACCCTAAACCTAACCTTAACCCAAACCCTAACACAATCCCTAACCCTAACCCTAACCCTAACTCAAACTCTAACCCTAACTCGAACCCTAACCCTAACACAAACCCTAACAATAATCCTAACCCTAACATTTTTCCTAAACCTAACCCTAACCCTAACCCTAACCCTAACCCTAACCCTAACCCTAACCCTAACCCTAACCCAAAAGCTAACCCTTACCCAAACACTAAACCTAAACCTAACCCTAACCCTAACCCTAACCCTAACCCTAACCCTAACCCTAACCCTAATCAAAACCCTAAACCTAACCCTAACCCTAACCCTAACCCTAACCCTAACCCTAACCCTAACCCTAACCCTAAACCTAAACCTAACCCTAAACCTAACCCTAACCAAAACCCTAACCCTAACACTAACCTAACCCTAACTCAAACCCTAACCCTAACCCTTACCCTAACTCAGACCCTAACCCTAACCCTAAACCTAACCGTAACCCAAACCCTAACCCAAATCCTAACCCTAAACCTAACCCTAACCATAACCCTAACCCTAACCCTAACTCAAACACTAACCCTAACCCTAACAAAAACCCTAACCCTAAACCTAACCCTAACCCTTATCCTAACCCTAAACCTAACCCAAAAAATAACACTAACCCTAAACCAAACCCTAACCCTAACCCTAACCCTAACCCTAACCCAAACCCTAACCCTTACCCAAACCGTAACCCAACCCCTAACCCTAACGCTATTCCTAACCCTAACCCTAAACCTAACCTTAACTCAAACCCTAACCCAAACCCTAACCATAAACTTAACCATAACTCAAACTCTAACCCTAATTCGAACCCTAACCCTAACCCAAACCCTAACCCTAACCATAAACCTAACCAAAAACCTAAACCTAACCCTAACCCTAACCCTAACACTAACCCTAACCCTAACACTAACCCAAATCCTAACCCTAACATTAACCCAAACCAAAACCCTAAACTTAACTCTAATCCTAACCCTAACCCTAATTAAACCCTAAAATTAAACCTAACCCTAACCCTAACCCAAAACCTAAACCTAACCCTAATCCTAACCGTAACCGTAACCCTAATCCTAACCCTAACCCTAACCCTAACACAAACCCAACCCCTATACCTAACCCTAACCCTAACCCAAAACCTAACCCTAAACCTAACCCTAAACCTAACCCTAACCCTAACCCTAACCCTAACCCTAACCCTAAACCTAACCCAAACCCTAACCCAAACCCTAAACTTAAACCTAACCCTAACTCAAACCCTAACCCTAACCCTAACCCTAACCCAAACCCTAACCCTAAATCTAACCCTAAACCTAATCCTAACCCTAACCCTAACCCAAAAACTAACCCTAACAATAACCCAAACCCTAACCCTAACCCTAACCCTAACCCTAACCCTAACCCAAACCCTAACACTAACCTAAACCCTAAACCTAACCCTAAATCAAACCAAAACCCTAACCCTAACTCTAATCCTAACCCTAACCCTAACCCTAACCCTAACCCTAACCCTAACCCTAACCCTAACCCTAACTCAAACCGTAAGCCTAACCCTAACCCAAACGCTAAACCTAAACCTAACCCTAACCCTAAACCTAGCCCTAACCCTAACCCAAACACTAACACTAACCCAAACCCTAACCCTAACCCTAACCCAAACCCTAAACCTAAACCTAACCCTAACCCTAACCCTAACCCTAACCCAAACCCTAACACTAACCCAAACCCTAACCATAACCCTAACCCTAAACCAAACCAAAACCCTAACCCTAAATCTAATCCTAACCGTAACCCTAACCCAAACCCTAACCCTAACCTTAACCCAAACACTAACCCATACCCAAACTCAAAACCTATCCCTAACCCTAACCCTAACCCTAACTCAAACTCTAACCCTAACTCTAACCCTAGCTCAAAACCTAAACCAAACCCTAATCCAAACCCTAACCCAAACCATAACAATAACAATAACCCTAACCCTATTCCTAACACTAACACTAACCCTAACCCTAACCCTATTCCTAACCCTAACCATAAACCCTTACCCTAACCAATACCCTAAACATAACTCTCACGCTAACCCTAACCCTAACCCAAACCCTAACACTAACCCTAACCCTAACCCTAACCCTAACCCTATCCTAACCTTAACCCTAAACCTAACCGTAAACCAAAAACTAACCGTAAATCTAACCCAAACCCTAACCCTAACTCAAACCCTAACCCTAAGACAAAACCTAACAATAAAACTAACCCTAACCCAAATCCTAAACCTAACACTAACCCTAACCCAAACCCTAACCCTAATACTAACACTTACCCTAAGGCTAACCCTAAACCTAACCGAAACCAAAAGCCTAACCCTAACTCTAATCCTAACCCTAACCCTAATCCTAACCCTAACCCTAACACTAACCCAAACCCTAAAACTAACCCTAATCCTAATTCTAACCCTAACCCTAATCGTAACCCTAAACCTAACCCTAACCCACACCCAACCCCTAACTCTAACCCTAACCCTAACCGAAACCCTAACTCAAAACCTAACCCTAACCCTAGCCCAAACCCTAACCCTAAACCTACCCCTAACCCTTTTCCTAACCCTCAGACAAACCCTAACAATAATCCTAACCCTAACCCTAACCCCAAAACTAACCCTAACCTTAACCCTAACCCTAACCCTAAACCTAACACTAATCCTAATCCTAACCCTAACGCTAACCCTAAATCAAACCCTAACCCTAACCCAAACCCTAACCCTTACCCAAACCCTAAACCTAAACCTAACCCTAACCCTAATCCTAACCCTAACCCTAACTCAAAAACTAACCCTAACTCGAACCCTAACCCAAACCCTAATCCTCACCCTAACGTTAACTCAAAACCTAAACCTAACCCTATTCCTAACCCTAACCCTAAACCTAACCTTAACCCAAACACTAACACAAAACCTAACCCTAACCCTAACTCAAACTCTACCCCTAACTCGAACCCTAACCCTAACCCAAACACTAACCCAAACCCTAACAATAACCCTAACCCTATTCCTAACACTAACCCTAACCCTAACCCTAACCCTAACCCTAACCCTTTCCCTATTCCTAACCCTAACCCTAAACCCTAAGCCTAACCAATACCCTAAACATAACCTTCACGCTAACCCTAACCCTAACCCAAACCCTAAACCTAAACCTAACCAAAAACCTAAACCTAACCCTAAACCAAACCCTAACCCTAACCCTACTCCTAACATTAACCCTAAACATAAACTTAACCCAAACCCTAACCCAAACCCTACCCCTATCCCTAACCCTAACCACAACCCTAACCCAAACCCTAACCCAAATCCTAACCCTAACCCTAACCCTAACCCTAACCCTAACCCTAACCCTAACTCTAACACTAACCCTAACCCTAATCCAAAACCTAACCCTAAACCTAACCCTAACCCTTATACTAACCCTAAACCTAACCCAAAAAATAACAGTAACCCTAAACCAAACCCTAACCCTAACCCTAACCCAAACCCTTACCCAAACCCTAAACCTAAACCTAACCCTAATCTAATCCTAACCCTAACCCTAACCCAAACCCTAACCCTAACCCTATTCCTAACCCTAACCCTAAACCTAACCTTAACCCAAACCCTAACCCACACCCTAACCCTAAACTTAACCCTAACTCAAACTCTAACCCTAACTCGAACCTTAACCCTAACCCAAACACTAACCCAAACCCTAACAATAACCCTAACATTATTCCTAACACTAACCCTAACCCTAACCCTAACCTAACCCTAACCCTATTCCTAACCCTAACCCTAAACCATAAGCCTAACTAATACCCTAAACATAACCTTCACGCTAACCCTAACACTAACCCAAACCCTAACCCTAACCCTAAACCTAACCAAAAACCTAAACCTAACCCTAACCCTAACCCTAACCCAAACCCTAACCCTAACACTAACCCTAACCCTAACACTAACCCAAATCATAATCCTAATATTAACCCAAAGCAAAACCCTAAACCTAACTCTAATCCTAACCCTAACCCTAATCAAAATCCTAACATTAAACCTAACCCTAACCCTAACCCAAAACCTAAACCTAACCCTAATCCTAACCCTAACCCTAACCCTAATCCTAACCCTAACCCTAACCCTAACACAAACCCAACCCCTAACCCTAACACTAACCCTAATCCTAATTCTAACCCGAACCCAAAACATAACCCTAACCCTAACCCTAACCCTAAACCTAAACCTATCATTAACCCTAACCCTAAACCAAACCCTAACTCTAACCCTAAACCTAACCCTAACCCTAATCCTAACCCTATCCCTAACCCTAACACTAACCCTAACACAAAACCACACCGTAACCACAAACCTAACTCAAAACCTAACCTTAAACCTAACCCAAACCCAAACCCTAACTCTAACCTTAGCCCTAAACCAGACCCTTAACCTAACCCTAAACCTAACCCTAACCCAAACCCTAACCCTAACACTAACCTAACCCTAACTCAAATCCTAAACATAACCCTAACCCTAACCCTAACCCAAACTCTAACCCTAACACTAACCCAAACCTAACACTAACCCAAATCCTAACTCTAACCCTAACCCAAACCAAAACCCTAACCCTAAATCTAACTCTAATCCTAAACCTAACCCTAATCCTAACTCTAAACCTAACCCTAATCCTAACCCTAACCCTAACCCTAACACAAACGCAACCCCTAACCCTAACCCTAACCCTAATCCTAATTCTAACCCGAACCCAAACCATAACCCTAACCCTAAAATTAACCCAAAACCTAAACCTAACACTAAACCTAACCCTAAACCAAACCCTAACTCTAACCCTAAACCTAACCCTAACCCTAATCCTAACCCTATCCCTAACCCTAACACTAACCCTAACCCAAAACCACACCGTAACCACAAACCTAACTCATACCCTAACCTTAAACCTAACCCAAACCCAAAACCTAACCTTAACCCTAAACCAAACCCTAAACCTAAACCGTACCCCTAACCCTAACCCTAACCCTATTCCTAACCCTAAACCTAACCCTAACCTTAACCCAAACCCTAACCCTAAACCTAAGCCTAACCCAAATCCTAATCAAACCCTAACCCTAACCCAAACCCTAACCCTAACACTAACCCTAACCGTAATCCTAAACCTAACCCTAACCTTAACCCAAAAAGTAAACCTAACCCTAAACCTAACCCTAACCCAAAACCTAACCCTAACCCAAATCCTAATCCTAACACTAACCCTAATGCTAAGCCTAAACCTAACTCAAACTCAAACCTAACCCTAAACCTAACCCTAGCCCAAACCCTAGCCCTAACACTAGCCTAACCCGAAATCAAACCCTAACCATAAGCCTAAACCTAACCCTAACCCAAAACCTAAACCTTACACTAACCCTAACCCTAACACTAACCCAAATCCTAACCCTAACCCAAACCAAAACCCTAACCCTAACTCTAACTCTAATCCTAAACCTAACCCTAATCATAACCCTAACCCTAACCCTAAATCTAAACCTAACCCTAACCCTAACTCAAACCCTAACCCTAACCCTTACCCTAACTCAAACCCTAACCATAACCCTAACCCTAACCCTAACCCAAACCCTAACCCAAATCCTAACCCTAACCCTAACCCTAACCATAACCCTAACCCTAACCCTAACTCAAACACTAACCCTAACCCTAACAAAAACCCTAACCCGAAACCTAACCCTAACCCTTATCCTAACCCTAAACCTAACCCAAAAAATAACACTAACCCTAAACCAAACCCTAACCCTAACCCTAACCCTAACCCAAAACCTAACCCCTACCCAAACCCTAAACCTAAACCTAACCCTAACCCGAATCCTAACCCTAACCCTAACCCAAACACTAACCCTAACCCAAACCCTAACCCTAACCCTATTCCTAACCCTAACCCTAAACATAACCTTAACCCAAACCCTAATCCAAACCCTAACCCTAAACTTAACCCTAACTCAAACTCTAACCTTAATTCGAACCCTAACCCTAACCCAAACACTAACCAAACCCTAACAATAACCCTAACCCTAACCCTATTCCTAACACTAACCCTAACCCTAACCCTAACCCTAAACCTATTGCTAACCCTAACCCTAAACCCTAACCCTAAACAATACCCTAAACAAAACCTTCACGCTAACCCTAACCCTAACCCAAACCCTAACCCTAACCCTAAACCTAACCAAAAACCTAAACCTAACCCTAACCCTAACCCTAACCCAAACCCTAACCCTAACACTACCCCTAACCCTAACACTAACCCAAATCCTAACCCTAACATTAACCCAAACCAAAACCCTAAACTTAACTCTAATTCTAACCCTAACCCTAATCAAAAACCAAACTTTAAACCTAAACCTACCCCTAACCCAAAACCTAAACCTTACCCTAATCCTAACCCTAAACCTAACCCTAATCTAACCCTAACCCTAACCCTAACACAAACCCAACCCCTAACCCTAACCCTAACCCAAAACCTAACCCTAAACCTAACCCTAACCCAAACCCTAACCCTAACCCTAACCCTAACACAAACCCTAACCCTAAATCTAACCCTAAACCTAATCCTAACCCAAACCCTAACCCAAAAATTAACCCTAACAATAACCCAAACCCTAACCCTAACCCTAACCCTAACACTAACCCAAACCCTAACCCTAACCCTAAACCAAACCAAAACCCTAACCCTAACTCTAATCCTAACCCTAACCCTAACCCTAACCCTAACCCTAACCCTAACTCAAACCCTAACCCTAACCCTAACCCAAACCCTAAACCTAAACCTAACCCTAACCCTAACCCTAACCCTAACCCAAACCCTAACACTAACCCAAACCCTAACCTTAACCCTAAACCAAACCAAAACCCTAACCCTAAATCTAATCCTAACCCTAACCCTAACCCTAACCGTAACCCTAACCTTAAATCAAACACTAACCCAAACCCAAACCCAAAACCTATCCCTAACCCTAACCCTAACCCTAACTCAAACTCTAACCCTAACTCTAACCCTAACTCAAAACCTAAACCAAACCCTAATCCAAACCCTAACCCAAACCCTAACAATAACCCTAACCCTAACCCTATTCCTAACACTAACCCTAACCCTAACCCTAACCGTATTCCTAACCCTAACCCTAAACCCTTACCCTAACCAATACCCTAAACATAACCCTCACGCTAACCCTAACCGTAACCCAAACCCTAACACTAACCCTAACCCTAACCAAAACCCTAACCCTAACCCTAACCTTAACCCAAACCAAAACCCTAACCCTAACTCTAATCCTAACTCTAACCCTAATCAAAACCCTAACATTAACCCTAACCCTAACCCTAACCCTATTCCTAACCTTAACCCTAAACCTAACCTTAACCCAAAACCTAACCGTAAATCTAACCCAAACCCTAACCCTAACTCAAAACCTAACCCTAAGACAAACCCTAACCCTAAAACTAACCCTAACACAAATCCTAAACCTAACACTAACCCTAACCCAAACCCTAACACTAACACTAACACTTACCCTAAGACTAACCCAAAACCTAACCCTAAACCTAACCGAAACCAAAAGCCTAACCCTAACTCTAATCCTAACCCTAACCCTAATCCTAACCCTAACCCTAACACTAACCCAAACCCTAAACCTAACCCTAATCCTAATTCTAACCCTAACCCTAATCGTAACCCTAAACCTAACCCTAACCCACACACAACCACTAACTCTAACCCTAACCCTAACCGAAACCCTAACTGAAAACCTAACCCTAACCCTAACCGAAACCCTAACCCTAAACCTAACCCTAACCCTTTTCCTAACCCTAACAAAAACCCTAACAATAATCCTAACCCTAACCCTATTCCTAAACCTAACCCTAACCCTAACCCTAACCCTAATCCTAACCCTAAACCTAACCCCAAAACTAACCCTAACCCAAACCCAAGCCCTAACATTAATCCTAATCCTAACCCTAAAGCTAACCCTAACTCAAACCCTAACCCTAACCCAAACCCTAACCCTAACACTAACCATAACCCTAATCCTAAACCTAACACTAACCCTAACCCTAACCCTAACCCTAACCCTAATCCTAACCCTAACCCTAACCCAAAAACTAACCCTAACTCGAACCCTAACCCAAACCCTAATCCTCACCCTAACGCTAACCCAAACCCTAAACCTAACCCTATTCCTAACCCTAACATTAAACCTAACCTTAAACCAAACCCCAACCCAAAACCTAAACCTAACTCAAACTCTAACCCTAACTCGAACACTAACCCTAATCAAAACACTAACCCAAAACCTAACAATAACCCTAACCCTATTCCTAACCCTAACCCTAACCCAAACCCTAACCCAAATCCTAACCCTAACCCTAACCCTAACCCTAACTCAAACACTAACCCTAACCCTAACCCAAAACCTAACACTAAACCTAACCCTAACCCTTATCCTAATCCTAAACCTAACCCAAAAAATAACACTAACCCTAAACCAAACCCTAACCCTAACCCTACCCTAATCCTAACCCTAACCGTAACCCTAACTCAAACCAAACCCCTAACCCTAACCCTAACCCTAATCCTAATTCTAACCCGAACCCAAACCATAACCCTAACCCTAACCCTAAACCTAACATTAAACCTAACCCTAAACCAAACCCTAACTCTAACCCTAAACCTAACCCTAAACCTAATCCTAACCTTATCCCTAACCCTAACACTAACCCTAACCCAAAACCACACCGTAACCACAAACCTAACTCAAAACCTAACCTTAAACCTAACCCAAACCCAAACCCTAACCCTAACCTTAACCCTAAACCAAACCCTAAACCTAACCCTAAACCTAACCCTAACCCAAAACCTAACCCTAACACTAACCTAACCCTAACTCAAACCCTAACAATAACCCTAACCCTAACCCTAACCCAAACCCTAACCCTAACACTAACCCTAACACTAACCCTAACCCTAACACTAACCCAAATCCTAACCCTAACCCTAATGCGAAGCCTAAACCTAACTCAAACTCAAACCTAACCCTAAACCTAAACCTAACCCAAACCCTAACCATAACCCTGACCCTAACCCTAACCCAAACCCTAACCCTAACACTAACCCTAACCCTAACACTAACCCAAATCCTAACCCTAACCCTAACCCAAACCAAAACCCTAACCCTAACTTAACTCTAATCCTAAACCTAACCCTAATCCTAACTCTAACCCTAACCCTAATCCTAACCCTAACCCTAACCCTAACACAAACCCAACCCCTAACCCTAACCCTAACCCTAATCCTAATTCTAACCCGAACCCAAACCATAACCCTAACCATAAACTTAAACCAAAACCTAAACCTAACACTAACCCTAACCCTAAACCAAACTCTAACTCTAACCCTAAACCTAACCCTAACCCTAAACCTAACCCTATCCCTAACCCTAACACTAACCCTAACCCAAAACCACACCGTAACCACAAACCTAACTCATGCCCTAACCTTAAACCTAACCCAAACACAAACCCTAACCTTAACCCTAAACCAAACCCTAAACCTAAACCGTAACCCTAACCCTAACCCTATTCCTAACCCTAACCCTAAACCTAACCTTAACCCAAACCCTAACGCTAAACCTAACCCTAACCCAAACCCTAATCAAACCCTAACCCTAACCCAAACCCTAACCCTAACACTAACCCTAACCGTAATCCTAAACCTAACCCTAACCTTAACCCAAAAAGTAAACCTAACCCTAAACCTAACCCTAACCCAAATCCTATTCCTAACCCTAACCGTAATGCTAAGCCTAAACCTAACTCAAACTCAAACCTAACCCTAAACCTAACCCTAACCCAAACCCTAACCCTAACACTAACCTAACCCTAACTGAAACCCTAACCATAACCCTAACCCTAACCCTAACCCTAACACTAACCCTAACCCTAACACTAACCCAAATCCTAAACCTAACCCTAACCCAAACCAAAACCCTAAACCTAACTCTAACTCTAATCCTAAACCTAACCCTAATCCTAACCTTAAACCTAATCCTAACCCTAACCCTAACCCTAACACAAACCCAACCTCTAACACTAACCCTAACCCTAACCCAAACCCTAACCCTAAATCTAAACCTAACCCTAACCCTAACTCAAACCCTAACCCTAACCCTTACCCTAACTCAAACCCTGACCCTAACCCTAACCCTAACCATAACACAAACGCTAACCCAAATCCTAACCCTAAACCTAACCCTAACCATAACCCTAACCCTAACCCTAACTCAAACACTAACCCTAACCCTAACAAAAACCCTAAGCCTAAACCTAACCCTACCCCTTATCCTAAGCCTAAACCTAACCCAAAAAATAACACTAACCCTAAACCAAACCTTAACCCTAAACCTAAACCTAACCCTCACCCAAACCCTAACCCTTACCCAAACCCTAAACCTAAACCTAACCCTAACACGAATCCTAACCCTAACCCTAACCCAAAAACTAACCCTAACCCAAACCCTAACCCTAACCCTTTTCCTAACCCTAACACAAACCCTAACAATAATCCTAACCCTAACCCTATTCCTAAACCTAACCCTAACCCTAACCCTAACCCTAATCCTAACCCTAACCCTCGCCCCAAAACTAACCCTCCGCCTAACCCTAACCCTAACCCACACCCAAACCCTAACACTAATCCTCATCCTAACCCTAACGCTAACCCTAACTCACACCCTAACCCTAACCCAAACCCTAACCCTAACACTAACCATAACCCTAATCCTAAACCTAACACTAACCCTAACCCTAACCCTAACCCTAACCCAAACCCTAACCCTTACCCAAACCCTAAACCTAAACCTAACCCTAACCCTAATCCTAACCCTAACCCTAACCCAAAAACTAACCCTAACTCGAACCCTAACCCAAACCCTAATCCTCACCCTAACGCTAACCCAAACCCTAAACCTAACCCTATTCCTAACCCTAACCCTAAACCTAACCTTAACCCAAACCCTAACCCAAAACCTAACCCTAACTCAAACTCTAACCCTAACTCGAACCCTAACCCTAAGCCAAACACTAACCCAAACCCTAACACTAACCCTAACCCTATTCCTAACCCTAACCCTAACCCAAACCCTAACCCAAATCCTAACCCTAACCCTAATCCTAACCCTAAATCAAACACTAACCCTAACCCTAACCCTTATCCTAATCCTAAACCTAACCCAAAAAATAACACTAACCCTAAACCAAACCCTAACCCTAACCCTACCCTAATCCTAACCCTATCCGTAACCCTAACACAAACCCAACCCCTAACCCTAACCCTAACCCTAATCCTAATTCTAACCCGAACCCAAACCATAACCCTAACGTTAACCCTAAACCTAACATTAAACCTAACCCTAAACCAAACCCTAACTCTAACCCTAAACCTAACCCTAACCCTAATCCTAACCTTATCCCTAACCCTAACACTAACCCTAACCCAAAACCACACCGTAACCACAAACCTAACTCAAAACCTAACCTTAAACCTAACCCAAACCCAAACCCTAACCCTAACCTTAACCCTAAACCAAACCCTAAACCTAACCCTAAACCTAACCCTAACCCAAAACCTAACCCTAACACTAATCTAACCCTAACTCAAACCCTAACCATAACCCTAACCCTAACCCTAACCCAAACCCTAACCCTAACACTAACCCTAACCCTAACACTAACCCAAATCCTAACCCTAACCCTAACCCAAACCAAAACCCTAACCCTAACTCTACCTCTAATCCTAAACCTAACCCTAATCCTAACTCTAACCCTAACCCTAATTCTAACCCTAACCCTAACTCTAACACAAACCCAACCCCTAACCCTAACCCTAACCCTAATCCTAATTCTAACCCGAACCCAAACCCAAAAACTAACCATAACATTAACCCAAACCAAAACCCTAAACTTAACTCTAATCCTAACCCTAACCCTAATCAAAACCCTAAAATTAAACCTAACCCTAACCCTAACCCAAAACCTAAACCTAACCCTAATCCTAACCCTAACCCTAACCCTAATCCTAACCCTCACCCTAACCCTAACACAAACCGAACCCCTAAACCTAACCCTAACCCTAACCCAAACCCTAAACTTAAACCTAACCCTAACTCAAACCCTAACCCTAACCCTAACCCTAACCCAAACCCTAACCCTAAATCTAACCCTAAACCTAATCCTAACCCTAACCCTAACCCAAAAACTAACCCTAACAATAACCCAAACCCTAACCCTAACCCTAACCCTAACCCTAACCCAAACCCTAACACTAACCTAAACCCTAACCCTAACCCTAAATCAAACCAAAACCCTAACCCTAACTCTAATCCTAACCCTAACCCTAACCCTAACCCTAACCCTAATCCTAACCCTAACCCTAACTCAAACCCTAAGCCTAACCCTAACCCAAACCCAAAACCTAACCCTAACCCAAATCGTAATCCTAACCCTAACCCTAATGCTAAGCCTAAACCTAACTCAAACTCAAACCTAACCCTAAACCTAACCCTAACCCAAACCCTAACCCTAACACTAACCTAACCCTAACTCAAACCCTAACCATAACCCTAACCCTAACCCTAATCCAAACCCTAACCCTAACACTAACCCTAACGCTAACACTAACCCAAATCCTAACCCTAACCCTAACCCAAACCAAAACCCTAACCCTAACTCTAACTCTAATCCTAAACCTAACCCTAATCCTAACCCTAACCCTAATACTAACCCTAACCCTAACCCTAACACAAACCCAACTTCTAACACTAAACCTAACCCTAACCCACACCCTAACCCTAAATCTAAACCTAACCCTAACCCTAAATCAAACCCTAACCCTAACCCTTACCCTAACTCAAACCCTGACCCTAACCCTAACCCTAAACCTAACACAAACCCTAACCCAAATCCTAACCCTAAACCTAACCATAACCATAACCCTAACCCTAACCCTAACTCAAACACTAACCCTAACCCTAACAAAAACCCTAACATTAAACCTAATCCTAAACCTAACCCAAAACCTAAACCTAACCGTAATCCTAACCCTAACCCTAACCCTAATCCTAACCCTAACACTAACCCTAACACAAGCCCAACCCCTAACCCTAACCCTAACCCTAACCCTAACCCAAACCCTAACCCTAAACCTAACCCTAACTCAAACCCTAAACCTAACCCTAAACCTAAGCCAAAACCTAACCCTAAATCTAACCCTAACCCTAATCCTAACCCTAACCCTAACCCAAAAACTAACCCTAACAATAACCCAAACCCTAACCCTAACCCTAACCGAAACCCTAACCTTTACCCAAACCCTAAACCTAAACCTAACACTAACCCTAACCCTAACCCGAACCCTAACCCTAACCCTAACCCAAACCCTAACCCTTACCCAAACCCTAAACCTAAACCTAACCCTAACCCTAATTCTAACCCTAACCCTAACCCAAAAACTAACCCTAACTCGAACCCTAACCCAAAACCTAATCCTCACCCTAACGTTAACTCAAACCCTAAACCTAACCCTATTCCTAACCCAAACCCTAAACCTAACCTTAACCCAAACCCTAACCCAAAACCTAACCCTAACCCTAACTCAAACTCTAACCCTAACTCGAACCCTAACCCTAACCCAAACACTAACCCAACCCCTAACAATAACCCTAACCCTATTCCTAACACTACCCCTAACCCTAACCCTAACCCTAACCCTAACCCTAACCCTATTCCTAACCCTAACCCTAAACCCTAAACCTAACCAATACCATAAACATAACCTTCACGCTAACCCTAACCCTAACCCAAACCCTAACCCTAAACCTAACCAAAAACCTAAACCTAACCCTAAACCAAACCCTAACCCTAACCCTACTCCTAACATTAAACCTAAACCTAAACTTAACCCAAACCCTAACCCAAACCGTAACCCTATCCCTCACGCTAAACATAACCCTAAACCAAACCCTAACCCAAATCCTAACCCTCACCCTAACACTAACCCTAACCCTAACCCTAACTCAAACACTAACCCTAACCCTAACCCAAAACCTAACCCTAAACCTAACCCTAACCCTTATCCTAACCCTAAACCTAACCCAAAAAACAACACTAACCCTAAACCAAACCCTAACCCTAACCCTAACCCTAACCCTTACCCAAACCCTAAACCTAAACCTAACCCTAATCTAATCCTAACCCTAACCCTAAACCAAACACTAACCCTAACCGTATTCCTAACCCTAACCCTAAACCTAACCTTAACCCAAACCCTAACCCACACCCTAACCCTAAACTTAACCCTAACTCAAACTCTAACACTAACTCGAACCTTAACCCTAACCCAAACACTAACCCAAACCCTAACAATAACCCTAACACTATTCCTAACACTAACCCTAACCCTAAGCCTAACCCTAACCCTATTCCTAACCCTAACCCTAAACCCTAAGCCTAACCAATACCCTAAACATAACGTTCACGCTAACCCTAACCCTAACCCAAACCGTAACCCTAACCCTAAACCGAACCAAAAACCTAAACCTAACCCTAACCCTAACCCTAACCCAAACCCTAACCCTAACACTAACCCTAACCCTAACACTAACCCAAATCCTAACCCTAACATTAACCCAAACCAAAACCCAAAACCTAACTCTAATCCTAACCCTAACCCTAATCAAAACCCTAACATTAAACCTAACCCTAACCCTAACCCAAAACCTAAACCTAACCCTAATCCTAACCCTAACCCTAACCCTAATCCTAACCCTAACCCTAACCCTAACACAAACCCAACCCCTAACCCTAACCCTAACCCTAATCCTAATTCTAACCAGAACCCAAACCATAACCCTAACCCAAACCCAAACCCTAACCCAAACCCTAACAATAACCCTAACGCTAACCCTATTCCTAACACTAACCCTAACCCTAACCCTAAACCTATTCCTAACCCTAACCCTAAACCCTAACCCTAACCAATACCCTAAACAAAACCTTCACGCTCACCCTAACCCTAACCGAATTCCTAACCCTAACCCTAAACCCTTACCCTAACCAATACCATAAACATAACCCTCACGCTAACCCTAACCCTAACCCAAACCCTAACACTAACCCTAACCCTAACCAAAACCCTAACCCTAACCCTAACTTAACCCAAACCAAAACCCTAACCCTAACTCTAATCCTAACTCTAACCCTAATCAAAACCCTAACATTAACCCTAACCCTAACCCTAACCCTATTCCTAACCTTAAACCTAAACCTAACCTTAACTCAAAACCTAAACGTAAATCTAAACCAATCCCTAACCCTAACTGAAACCCTAACCCTAAGACAAACCCTAACCCTAAAACTAACCCTAACCCAAATCCTAAACCTAACACTAACCCTAACCCAAACCCTAACCCTAACACTAACACTTACCCTAAGGCTAACCCAAAACCTAAACCTAAACCTAACCGAAACCAAAAGCCTAACCCTAACTCTAATCCTAACCCTAACACTAATCCTAACCCTAACCCTAACACTAACCCAAACCCTAAACCTAACCCTAATCCTAATTCTAACCCTAACCCTAATCGTAACCCTAAACCTAACCCTAACCCACACCCAACCCCTAACACTAAACCTAACCCTATCCGAAACCCTAACTCAAAACCTAACCCTAAACCTAACCCAAACCCTAACCCTAACCCTAACCCTAACCCTATTCCTAACCTTAAACCTAAACCTAACCTTAACTCAAAACCTAACCGTAAATCTAAACCAATCCCTAACCCTAACTGAAACCCTAAACCTAAGACAAACCCTAACCCTAAAACTAACCCTAACCCAAATCCTAAACCTAACACTAACCCTAACCCAAACCCTAACCCTAACAATAACACTTACCCTAAGGCTAACCCAAAACCTAAACCTAAACCTAACCGAAACCAAAAGCCTAACCCTAAATCTAATCCTAACCCTAACACTAATCCTAACCCTAACCCTAACACTAACCCAAACCCTAAACCTAACCCTAATCCTAATTCTAACCCTAACCCTAATCGTAACCCTAAACCTAACCCTAACCCACACCCAACCCCTAACTCTAAACCTAACCCTATCCGAAACCCTAACTCAAAACCTAACCCTAACCCTAACACAAACCCTAACACTAAACCTAACCCTAACCCTTTTCCTAACCCTAACACAAACTCTAACAATAATCCTAACCCTAAAACTATTCCTAAACCTAACCCTAACCCAAAACCTAACCCTAAACCTAACCCTAACCCTTTTCCTAACCCTAACACAAACCCTAACAATAATCCTAACCCTAACCCTATTCCTAAACCTAACCCTAACCCTAACCCTAACCCTAACCCTAATCCTAACCCTAACCCTAACCCTAACCCTAATCCTAACCCTAACCCTAACCCCAAAACTAACCCTAACCCTAACCCAAACCCTAACCCTAACACTAATCCTAATCCTAACCCTAACGCTAACCCTAACTCAAACCCTAACCCTAACCCAAACCCTAACCCTAACACTAACCATAACCCTAATCCTAAACCTAAAACTAACGCTAACCCTAAGCCTAACCCTATCCCTAACCCCAACCCTAACCCAAACCCTAACCCTTACCCAAATCCTAAACCTAAACCTAACCCTAACCCTAATCCTAACCCTAACCCTAACCCAAAAACTAACCCTAACTCGAACCCTAACCCAAACCCTAATCCTCACCCTAACGCTAACCCAAACCCTAAACCCAACCCTATTCCTAACCCTAACCCTAAACCTAACCTTAACCCAAACCCTAACCCAAAACCTAACCCTAACCCTAACTCAAACTCTAACCCTAACTCGAACCCTAAACCTAACCCAAACGCTAACCCAAACCCTAACAATAACCCTAACCCTATTCGTAACACTAACCCTAAACCTAACAATAACCCTAACCCTAACCCTAACCCTAACCCTAAACCTAACCCTAAGCCTAACCAATACTCTAAACATAACCTTCACACTAAACCTAACCCTAACCCAAACCCTAACCATAAACCTAACCAAAAACCTAAACCTAACCCTAAACCAAACCCTAACCCTAAACCTATTCCTAACATTAACCCTAAACCTAAACTTAACCCAAACCCTAACCCAAACCCTAACCCTAACCCTAACCCTAACCATAACCCTAACCCAAACCCTAACCCAAATCCTAACCCTAACCCTAACCCTAACCCTAACCCTAACCCTAACTCAAACACTAACCCTAACCCTAACCCAAAACCTAACCCTAAACCTAAAACTAACCCTTATCCTAACCCTAAACCTAACCCAAAAAATAACACTAACCCTAAACCAAACCCTAACCCTAACCCTACCCTAATCCTAACCCTAACCCTAACCCTAACACAAACCCAACCCCTAACCCTAACCCTAACCCTAATCCCAATTCTAACCCGAACCCAAACCATAACCCTAACCCTAACCCTAACCCTAAACCTAACCCTAAACCAAACCCTAACTCTAACCCTAAACCTAACCCTAACCCTAATCCTAACCCTATCCCTAACCCTAACACTAACCCTAACCCAAAACCACACCATAACCACAAACCTAACGCAAAACCTAACCTTAAACCTAACCCAAACCCAAACCCTAACCCTAACCTTAACCCTAAACCAAACCCTAAACCTAACCCTAAACCAAACCCTAACACTAACACTAACCTAACCCTAACTCAAACCCTAACCATAACCCTAACCCTAACCCTAACCCAAACCCTAACCCTAACACTAACCCTAACCCTAACACTAACCCAAATCCTAACCCTAACCCTAACCCAAACCAAAACCCTAACCCTAACTCTAACTCTAATCCTAAACCTAACCCTAATCCTAACCCTAACCCTAACCCTAATCCTAACCCTAACCCTAACCCTAACACAAACCCAACCTCTAACACTAACACAAACCCTAACCCAAACCCTAACCCTAAAACTAACCCTAACCCTACCCCTAACTCAACCCCTACCCCTAACCCTTACCCTACCTCAAACGCTGTCCCTAACCCTAACCCTAACCCTATCCCAAACCCTAACCCAAATTCTAACCCTAACCCTAACCCTACCCATAACCCTTACCCTAAACCTAACTCAAACACTAACCCTAACCCTAACAAAAAACCTAACCCTAAACCTAACCCTAACCCTTATCCTAACCCTAAACCTAACCCAAAAAATAACACTAACCCTAAACCAAACCCTAACCCTAACCCTAACCCTAACCATAACCCAAACCCTAACCCTTACCCAAACCCTAAACGTAAACCTAACCCTAACCCGAATCCTAACCCTAACCCTAACCCAAAAACTAACCCTAACTCGAACCCTAAGCCAAACCCTAATCCTAACCCTAACGCTAACCCAAACCCTAAACCTAAGCCTATTCCTATCCCTAACCCTAAACCTAACCTTATCCCAATCCCTAACCCTAACCCTAACCCTAAATCAAACTCTAACCCTAACTCGAACTCTAACCCTAACCCAAACACTAACCCAAACCCTAATATTAACCCTAACCCTATTCCTAACAGTAACCCTAAACCTAAACTTAACCCTATTCCTAACCCTAACCCTAAACCCTAAACCTAACCAGTACCCTAAACATAACCTTCACGATAACCCTAACCCTAACCCAAACCCTAACCCTAACCATAAACCTAACCAAAAACCTAAACCTAATCGTAACCCTAACCCTAACCCAAACCGTAACACTAACCCTAACCCTAACACTAACCCAAATCCTATCCCTAACATTAACCCAAACCAAAACCCTAAACCTAACTCTAATCCTAACCCTAACCCTAATCAAAACCGTAACATTAAACCTAACCCTAAACCTAACCCAAAACCTAAACCTAACCCTAATCCTAACCCTAACCCAAACCCTAATCCTAACCCTAACCCTAACCCAAACCCTAACCCTAACCCTATTCCTAACCATAACCCTAAACCTAACCTTAACCGAAACACTAACCCAAACCCTAACCCAAACCCTATCCCTAACCCTAACCCTAATCCTAACCCTAACTCAAACCCTAACCCTAACCCTAACCCTAACAATAACCCTAACCCTAACCCTAATCCTAACCCAAACCCTAACCCTAACCCTAACCCTCACCCTAACCCAAACCATAACACTAACCCTAACCTTAACCCTAATGCTAAGCCTAAACCTACCTCCACTCAAACCTAAACCTAAACCTAACCCTAACCAAAACCCTAACCCTAACACTAACCTAACCCTAACTCAAACCCTAACCATAACCCTAACCCTAACCCTAACCCAAACCCTAACCCTAACACTAACCCTAACCCTAACACTAACCCAAAACCTAACCCTAACCTTAACCCAAACCAAAACCCTAACCCTAACTCTAACTCTAATCCTAAACCTAACCCTAATCCTAACCCTAACCCTAACCCTAATCCTAACCCTAACCCTAACCGAACCTCTAACACTAACCCTAACCCTAACCCAAACCCTAACCCTAAACCTAAACCTAACCCAAACCCTAACCCAAACCCTAACCCTAACCCTTACCCTAACTCAAACCCTAACCCTAACACTAAAACTAACCCTAACCCAAACCCTAACCCAAATCCTAACCCTAACCCTAACCATAACCATAACCATAACCCTAACCCTAACCCTAACTCAAACACTAACCCTAACCCTAACAAAAACCCTAACCCTAAACCTAAAACTAACCCTTATCCTAACCCTAAACCTAACCCAAAAAATAACACTAACCCTAAACCAAACCCTAACCCTAACCCTAACCCTAACCCTAACCCTAACCCTAACCCTAACCCTATTCCTAACCCTAACCCTAAACCTAACCTTAACCCAAACCCTAACCCAAACCCTAACCATAAACTTAACCCTAACTCAAACTCTAACCCTAATTCGAACCATAACCCTAACGCAAACCCTAACCCTAACCATAAACCTAACCAAAAACCTAAACCTAACCCTAACCCTAACCCTCACACTAACCCTAACCCTAACACTAACCCAAATCCTAACCCTAACATTAACCCAAACCAAAACCCTAAACTTAACTCTAATCCTAACCCAACTCTAATCAAAACCCTAAAATTAATCCTAACCCTAACCCTAACCCTAATCCTAACCCTAACCCTAACCCTAACACAAACCCAACCCCTAAACCTAACCCTAAACCTAACCCAAACCCTAACCCTAAACGTAACCCTAACCCTAACCCTAACCCTAACCCTAACCCTAACCCTAAACCTAACCCTAACCCTAACCCTAACACTAACGCTAACCCTAACACTAACGCAAATCCTAACCCTAACATTAAGCCAAACCAAAAGCCTAAGCTTAACTCTAATCCTAACCCTAAGGCTAATCAAAAGGCTAAAATTAAAGCTAAGCCTAACCCTAACCCAAAACCTAAACCTAACCCTAATCCTAACCCTAACCCTAACCCTAATCCTAACCCTAACCCTAACCCTAACACAAACCCAACCCCTAAACCTAACCCTAACCCTAACCCAAACCCTAACCCTAAACCTAAACCTACCTCAAACCCTAACCCTAACCCTAACCCTAACCCAAACCCTAACCCTAAATCTAACCCTAAACCTAATCCTAACCCTAACCCTAACCCAAAAACTAACCCTAACAATAACACAAACCCTAACCCTAACCCTAACGCTAACCCTAACGCAAACCCTAACACTAACCTAAACACTAAACCTAACCCTAAATCAAACGAAAACCCTAACCCTAACTCTAATCCTAACCCTAACCCTAAACCTAACCCTAACCCTAACCCTAACCCTAACTCAAACCCTAACCCTAACCCTAACCCAAACCCTAAACCTAAACCTAACCCTAACCCTAACCCTAGCCCTAACCCTAACCCAAACACTAACACTAACCCAAACCCTAACGCTAACCCTAAACCAAACCAAAACCCTAACCCTAACTCCAATCCTAACCCTAACCCTAACCCTAACCCTAACCTTAACCCAAACACTAACCCATACCCAAACCCAAAACCTATCACTAACCCTAACCCTAACCCTAACTCAAACTCTAACCCTAACTCTAACCCTAGCTCAAAACCTAAACCAAACCCTAATCCAAACCCTAACCCAAACCAAAACAATAACCCTAACCCTAACCCTATTCCTAACACTAACCCTAAACCTAACCCTAACCCTAACCCTAACCCTATTCCTAACCCTAACCCTAAACCCTTACCCTAACCAATACCCTAAACATAACTCTCACGCTAACCCTAACCCTAACATAAACCCTAACACTAACCCTAGCCCTAACCAAAACCCTAACCCTAACCCTAACCATAACCCAAACCAAAACCCTAACCCTAACTCTAATCCTAACTCTAACCCTAATCAAAACCCTAACATTAACCCTAACCCTAACCCTAACCCTATTCCTAACCTTAACCCTAAACCTAACCTTAACCCAAAAACTAACCGTAAATCTAACCCAAACTCTAACCCTAACTCAAACCCTAACCCTAAGAAAAAACCTAACCCTAAAACTAACCCTAACCCAAATCCTAAACCTAACAATAACCCTAACCCAAACCCTAACCCTAACACTAACACTTACCCTAAGGCTCACCCAAAACCTAACCCTAAACCTAACCGAAACCAAAAGCCTAACCCTAACTCTAATCCTAACCCTAAACCTAATCCTAACCCTAACCCTAACACTAACCAAACCCTAAACCTAACCCTAATTCTAATTCTAACCCTAACCCTAATCGTAACACTAAGCCTAACCCTAACGCACACCCAACCCCTAACTCTAACCCTAACCCTAACCGAAACCATAACTCAAAACCTAACCCTAACCCTAACCCAAACCCTAACCCTAACCCTAACCCTAACCCTTTTCCTAACCCTAACACAAACCCTAACAATAATCCTAACCCTAACCCTAACCCCAAAACTAACCTTAACCCTAACCCAAACCCTAACCCTAACTCTAATCCTAATCCTAACCCTAACGCTAACCCTAACTCAAACCCTAACCCTAACCCAAACCCTAAACCTAACCCTAACCCTAACCCTAACCCTAACCCTAACCCTAACCCAAACCCTAACCCTTACCCAAACCCTAAACCTAACCCTAACCCTAACCCTAACCCTAACCCTAACCCTAACCCTAAACCTAACCGAAACCAAAAGCCTAACACTAACTCTAATCCTAACCCTAACCCTAATCCTAACCCTAACCCTAACACTAACCCAAACCCTAAACCTAACCCTAATCCTAATTCTAAACCTAACCCTAATCGTAACCCTAAACCTAACACTAACCCACACCCAACACCTAAATCTAACCCTAACCCTAACCGAAACCCTAACTCAAAACCTAACCCTAACCCTAACCCAAACCCTAACCCAAAACCTAACCCTAACCCTTTTCCTAACCCTAACACAAACCCTAACAATAATCCTAACCCTAACCCTATTCCTAAACCTAACCCTAACCCAAACCCTAACCCTAAACCTAACCCTAACCCTTTTCCTAACCCTAACACAAACCCTAACAATAATCCTAACCCTAACCCTATTCCTAAACCTAACCCTAACCCTAACCCTAACCCTAATCCTAACCCTAACCCTAACCCCAAAACTAACCCTAACCCTAACCCAAACCCTAACCCTAACACTAAACCTAATCCTAACCCTAACGCTAACCCTAACTCAAACCCTAACCCTAACCCAAACCCTAACCCTAACACTAACCATAACCCTAATCCTAAACCTAACACTAACCCTAACCCTAACCCTAACCCTAACCCTAACCCTAACCCAAACCCTAACCCTTACCCAAACCCTAAACCTAAACCTAACCCTAACCCTAATCCTAACACTAACCCTAACCCAAAAACTAACCCTAACTCGAACCCTAACCCAAACCGTAATCCTCACCCTAACACTAACCCAAAACCTAAACCTAACCCTATTCCTAACCATAACCCTAAACCTATCCTTAACCCAAACCCTAACACAAAACCTAACCCTAACCCTAACTCAAACTCTAACCCTAACTCGAACCCTAACCCTAAGCCAAACACTAACCCAAACCCTAACAATAACCCTAACCCTATTCCTAACCCTAACCCTAACCCAAACCCTAACCCAAATCCTAACCCTAACCCTAACCCTAACCCTAACTCAAACACTAACCCTAACCCTAACCCAAAACCTAACACTAAACCTAACCTTAACCCTTAAGCTAACCCTTAACCTAATCCTAAAAATAACACAATCCCTAAACCAAACCCTAACCCTAACCCTACCCTAATCCTAACCCTAACCCTAACCCTAACACAAACCCAACCCCTAAACCTAACCCTAACCCTAATCCTAATTCTAACCCGAACCCAAACCATAACCCTAACCCTAACCCTAAACCTAATATTAAACCTAACCCTAAACCAAACCCAAACTCTAACCAAAACACTAACCCTAACCGTAATCCTAAACCTAACCCTAACCTTAACCCAATAAGTAAACCTAAACCAAAACCTAACCCTAACCCTAAATCAAACACTAACCCTAACCCTAACCCAAAACCTAACCCTAACCCTAACCCTAACCCTAACCCTAACCCTAACCCTAACCCTAAACCTAACCGAAACCAAAAGCCTAACATTAACTCGAATCCTAACCCTAACCCTAATCCTAACCCTTACCCTAACACTAACCCAAACCCTAAACCTAACCCTAATCCTAATTCTAACCCTATCCCTAATCGGAACCCTAGACCTAACCCTTACCAACACCCAACATCTAAATCTAACCCTACACCTAACCGAAACCCTCACTCAAACCCTAACCCTAAACCTACCCGAATCCCTACCCCTAATCCTTACCCTAACCTTTTTTCTAAACCTAACACAAACCCTAACAATAATCCTAACCCTAACCCTATTCCTAAACCTAACCCTAACCCAAACCCTAACCCTAAACCTAACCCTAACCCTTTTCCTAACCCTAACACAAACCCTAACAATAATCCTAACCCTAACCCTATTCCTAAACCTAACCCTAACCCTAACCCTAACCCTAATCCTAACCCTAACCCTAACCCCAAACTTAACCCTAACCCTAACCCAAACCCTAACCCTAACACTAAACCTAATCCTAACCCTAACGCTAACCCTAACTCAAACCCTAACCCTAACCCAAACCCTAACCCTAACACTAACCACTACCCTTAACCTAAACCTAACACTAACCCCAACCCTAACCCTAACCCTAACCCTAACCCTAACCCAAACCCTAACCCTTACCCAAACCCTAAACCTAAACCTAACCCTAGCCCTAATCCTAACACTAAACCTAAACCAAAAACTAACCCTAACTCGAACCCTAACCCAAACGCTAATCCTAACCCTAACACTAACCCAAACCCTAAACCTAACCCTATTCCTAACCCTAACCCTAAACCTAACCTTAACCCAAACCCTAACCCAAAACCTAACCCTAACCCTAACTCAAACTCTAACCCTAACTCGAAACCTAACCCTAAGCCAAACACTAACCCAAACCCTAACAATAACCCTAACCCTATTCCTAACCCTAACCCTAACCCAAACCCTAACCCAAATCCTAACCCTAACCCTAACCCTAACCCTAACCCTCACTCAAACACTAACCCTAACCCTAACCCAAAACCTAACACTAAACCTAACCTTAACCCTTATCCTAACCCTAAACCTAACCCAAAAAATAACACTAACCCTAAACCAAACCCTAACCCTAACCCTACCCTAATCCTAACCCAAACCCTAACCCTAACCCTAACACAAACCCAACCCCTAAACCTAACCCTAACCCTAATCCTAATTCTAACCAGAACCCAAACCATAACCCTAACCCTAACCTTAAACCTAACATTAAACCTAACCCTAAACCTAACCCAAACTCAAACCCTAACACTAACCCTAACCGTAACCCTAAACCAAACCCTAACCAAAACCCAACAAAAAAACCAAAACCACAACCTAACCCTAACCCTAAATCAAACACTAACCCTAACCCTAACCCAAAACCTAACCCTAAACCTAACCCTAACCCTTATCCTAACCCTAAACCTAACCAAAAAATAACACTAACCCTAAACCAAACCCTAACCCTAACCCTAACCCTAACCCTAACCCTTACCCAAACCCTAAACCTAAACCTCACCCTAATCTAATCCAAACCCTAACCCTAACCCAAACCGTAACCCTAACCCTATTCCTAACCCTACCCCTAAACCTAACCTTAACCCAAACCCTAACCCACACCCTAACCCTAAACTTAACCCTAACTCAAACTCTAACCCTAACTCGAACCTTAACCCTAACCCAAACACTAACCCAAACCCTAACAATAACCCTAACACTATTCCTAACCCTAACCCTAACCCTAACCCTAACCCTAACCCTATTCCTAACCCTAACCCTAAACCCTAAGCCTAACCAATACCCTAAACATAACCTTCACGCTAACCCTAACCCTAACCCAAACCCTAACCCTAACCCTAAACCTAACGAAAAACCTAAACCTAACCCTAACCCTAATCCTAACCCTAACCCTAACCCTAACCCAAACCCTAACCCTAACACTAACCCTAACCCTAACACTAACCCAAATCCTAACCCTAACATTAACCCAAACCAAAACCCTAAACCTAACTCTAATCCTAACTCTAACCCTAATCAAAATCCTAACATTAAACCTAACCCTAACCCTAACCCAAAACCTAAACCTAACCCTAATCCTAACCCTAACCCTAAACTTAATCCTAACCCTAACGATAACCCTAACACAAACCCAACCCCTAACCCTAACCCTAACCCTAATCCTAATTCTAACCCGAACCCAAAACATAACCCTAACCCTAACCCTAACCCAAAACCTAAACCTAACACTAACCCTAACCCTAAACCAAACCCTAACTCTAACCCTAAACCTAACCCTAACCCTAATCCTAACCCTATCCCTAAACCTAACACTAACCCTAACCCAAAACCACACCGTAACCACAAACCTAACTCATACCCTAAACTTAAACCTAACCCAAATCCAAACCCTAACCTTAACCCTAAACCAAACCCTAAACCTAAGGCGTAACCCTAGCCCTAACCCTGACCCTATTGCTAACCCTAACCCTAACCCTAACCTTAACCCAAACCCTAACCCTAAACCTAACCCTAACCCAAATCCTAATCAAACCCAAACCCTAACCCAAATCCTAACCCTAACACTAACCCTAACCGTAATCCTAAACCTAACCCTAACCTTAACCCAAAAAGTAAACCTAACCCTAAACCTAACCCTAACCCAAAACCTAACCCTTACCCAAATCCTAATCCTAACCCTAACCCTAATGCTAAGCCTAAACCTAACTCAAACTCAAACCTAACCCTAAACCTAACCCTAACCCAAACCCTAACCCTAACACTAACCTAACCCTAACTCAAACCCTAACCATAACCCTAACCCTAACACTAACCCTAACCCTAACACTAACCCAAATCCTAATCCAAACCCTAACCCAAACCAAAACCCTAACCCTAACTCTAACTCTAATCCTAAACCTAACCCTAATCCTAACCCTAACCCTAACCCTAACAAAAACCCAACCTCTAACACTAACCCTAACCCTAACCCAAACCCTAACCCTAAATCTAAACCTAACACTAACCCTAACTCAAACCCTAACCCTAACCCTTACCCTAACTCACACCCTAACCCTAACCCCACCCCTAACCCTAACCCACACCCTAACCCAAATCCTCACCCTAACCCTAACCCTAACCCTAACCCTAACCCTAACCAAACACTAACCAAACCCTAACAATAACCCTAACCCTAACCCTATTCCTAACACTAACCCTAACCCTAACCCTAACCCTAAACCTATTCCTAACCCTAACCCTAAACCCTAACCCTAACCAATACCCTAAACAAAACCTTCACGCTAACCCTAACCCAAACCCAAAACCTAACCCTAACCCTAAACCTAACCAAAAACCTAAACTTATCCCTAACCTAACCCTAACCCAAACCCTAACCCTAACACTACCCCTAACCCTAACACTAACCCAAACCCTAACCCTAACATTAACCCAAACCAAAACCCTAAACTTAACTCTAATCCTAACCCAAACCCTAATCAAAACCCTAACATTAAACCTAATCCTAACCCTAACCCAAAACCTAAACCTAACCCTAATCCTAACCCTAAATCTAACCCTAATCCTAACCCTAACACTAACCCTAACACAAACCCAACCCCTAACCCTAACCCTAACCCTAACCCAAACCCTAACCCTAATCCTAACCCTAACTCAAACCCTAACCCTAACCCTAACCCTAACCCAAACGCTAACCCTAAATCTAACCCTAACCCTAATCCTAACCCTAACCCCAACCCAAAAACTAACCCTAACAATAACCCAAACACTAACCCTAACCCTAACCCTAACCCTAACACTAACCCAAACCCTAACCCTAAACCTAAACCAAACCAAAACATTAACACTAACTCTAATCCTAACCCTAACCCTAACCCTAACCCTAAACCTAACTCAAACCCTAACCCTAACCCTAACCCAAACCCTAACCCTAATCCTAACCCTAACTCAAACCCTAACCCTAACCCTAACCCTAACCCTAACACAAACCATAACACTAACCCAAACCCTAACCCTAACCCTAAACCAAACCAAATCCCTAACCCTAACTCTAATTCTAACCCTAACCCTAACCCTAACCCTAACCCTAACGTTAACCCAAACACTAACCCAAACCCAAACCCAAAACCTATCCCTAACCCTAACCCTAACCCTAACTCAAACTCTATCCCTAACTCTAACCCTAACTCAAAACCTAAACCAAACCCTAATCCAAACCCTAACCCAAACCCTAACAATAACACTAACCCTAACGCTATTCCTAACACTAACCCTAACCCTAACCCAAACCCTAACCGTATTCTAACCCTAACCCTAAACCATTACCCTAATCAATACCCTAAACATAACCCTCACGCTAAGCCTAACCCTAACCCAAACCCTAACACTAACCTTAACCCTAACCAAAACCCAAACCCTAACCCTAACCTTAACCCAAACCAAAACCCTAACCCTAACTCTAATCCTAACTCTAACCTAATCAAAACCCAAACCCTAACCCTAACCTTAACCCAAACCAAAACCCTAACCCTAACTCTAATCCTAACTCTAACCCTAATCAAAACCCTAAAATTAACCCTAACACTAACCCTAACCCTATTCCTAACCTTAACCCTAAACCTAACCTTAACCCAAAACCTAACCGTAAATCTAACCCAAACCCTAAACCTAACTCAAAACCTAACCCTAAGACAAACCCTAACCCTAAAACTAACCCTAACACAAATCCTAAACCTAACCCTAACCCTAACCCAAAACCTAACCCTAAACCTAACCGAAACCAAAAGCCTAACCCTAACTCTAATCCTAACCCTAACCCTAATCCTAACCCTAACCCTAACACTAACCCAAACCCTAAACCTAACCCTAATCCTAATTCTAACCCTAACCCTAATTGTAACCCTAAACCTAACCCTAACCCACACCCAACACCTAAATCTAACCCTAACCCTAACCGAAACCCTAACTCAAAACCTAACGCTAACCCTAACCCAAACCCTAACCCTAAACCTAACCCTAACCCTTTTCCTAACCCTAACACAAACCCTAACAATAATCCTAACCCTAACCCTATTCCTAAACCTAACCCTAACCCAAACCCTAACCCTAAACCTAACCCTAACCCTTTTCCTAACCCTAACACAAACCCTAACAATAATCCTAACCCTAACCCTATTCCTAAACCTAACCCTAACCCTAATCCTAACCCTAATCCTAACCCTAACCCTAACCCCAAAACTAACCCTAACCCTAACCCAAACCCTAACCCTAACACTAAACCTAATCATAACCCTAACGCTAACCCTAACTCAAACCCTAACCCTAACCCAAACCCTAATCCTAACACTAACCATAACCCTAATCCTAAACCTAACACTAACCCTAACCCTAACCCTAACCCTAACCCTAACCCTAACCCTAACCCTAACCCAAACCCTAACCCTTACCCAAACCCTAAACCTAAACCTAACCTTAACCCTAATCCTAACACTAACCCTAACCCAAAAACTAACCCTAACTCGAACCCTAACCCAAACCCTAATCCTCACCCTAACACTAAACCAAACCCTAAACCTAACCCTATTCCTAACCCTAACCCTAAACCTAACCTTAACCCAAACCCTAACCCAAAACCTAACCCTAACCCTAACTCAAACTCTAACCCTAACTCGAACCCTAACCCTAAGCCAAACACTAACCCAAACCCTAAAAATAACCCTAACCCTATTCCTAACCCTAACCCTAACCCAAACCCTAACCCAAAACCTAACCCTAACCCTACCTCTTACCCTAACCCTTACCCTTACCCAAACCCTAACCCTTACCCAAACCCTAATCCTAAACCTAACCCTAACACTAACCCTAACACAAAAACTAACCCTAACTCGAACCCTAACCCAAACCCTAATCCTCACCCTAACACTAACCCAAACCCTAAACCTAACCCTATTCCTAACCCTAACCCTAAACCTAACCTTAACCCAAACCCTAACCCAAAACCTAACCCTAACCCTAACTCAAACTCTAACCCTAACTCGAACCCTAACCCTAAGCCCAACACTAACCCAAACCCTAAAAATACCCTAACCCTATTCCTAACCCTAACCCTAACCCAAACCCTAACCCAAATCCTAACCCTAACCCTAACCCTAACCCTAACCCTAACCCTAACTCAAACATTAACCCTAACCCTAACCCAAAACCTAACACTAAACCTAACCTTAACCCTTATCCTAACCCTAAACCTAACCCAAAAAATAACACTAACCCTAAACCAAACCCTAACCCTAACCCTACCCTAATCCTAACCCTAACCCTAACCCTAACACAAACCCAACCCCTAAACCTAACCCTAACCCTAAACCTAATTCTAACCCGAACCCAAACCATAACCCTAACCCTAACCCTAAACCTAACATTAAACCTAACCCTAAACCAAACCCTAACTCTAACCCTAAACCTAACCCTAACCCTAATCCTAACCCTATCCCTAACCCTAACACTAACCCTAACCCAAGACCGCACCGTAACCACAAACCTAGCTCAAAACCTAACCTTAAACCTAACCCAAACCCAAACACTAACCCTAACCTTAACCCTAAACCAAACCCTAAACCTAACCCTAAACCTAACCCTAACCCAAACCCTAACCCTAACACTAACCTAACCCTAACTCAAACCCTAACCATAACCCTAAGCCTAACCCTACCCCGATCCCAACCCGTAACCCTAACACTAACCCTAACCCTAACACTCACCCAAATCCTACCCCTAACCCTAACCCAACCCAGAACCCTCACCCTAACCCTAACTCTAATCCTAAACCTAACCCTAATCCTAACTCTAACCCTAACCCTAATCTTAACCCTAACCGTAACCGTAACACAAACCCAACCCCTAACCCTAACCCTAACCCTAATCCTAATTCTAACCCGAACCCAAACCATAACCCTAACTCTAAACTTCACCCAAAACCTAAACCTAACACTAACCCTAACCCTAAATAAACCCTAACTCTAACCCTAAACCTAACCCTAACCCTAATCCTAACCCTATCCATAACCCTAACACTAACCCTAACACAAAACCACACCGTAACCACAAACCTAACTCATACCCTAACCTTAAACCTAACCCAAACCCAAACCCTAACCTTAACCCTAAAACAAATCCTAAAACTAAACCCTAACCCAAACCTAACCCTAACCCTATTCCTAACCCTAACCCTAACCCTAACCTTAACCCAAAACCTAACCCTAAACCTAACCCTAACCCAAACCCTAACCCTAAACCTAACCCAAAGAAAAACACTAACCCTAAACCAAACCCTAACCCTAACCCTACCCTAATCCTAACCCTAAACCTAACCCTAACACAAACCCAACCCCTAAACCTAACCCAAACCCTAATCCTAATTCTAACCCGAACCCAAACCATAACCCTAACCCTAACCCTAAACCTAACATTAAACCTAACCCTAAACCAAACCCTAATTCTAACCCTAAACCTAACCCTAACCCTAATCCTAACCCTATCCCTAACCCTAACCCTAAAACCTAACCCTAACCCTAAATCAAACACTAACCCTAACCCTAACCCAAAACCTAAACCTAAACCTAACCCTAACCCTTATCCTAACCCTAAACCTAACCAAAAAATAACACTAACCCTAAACCAAACCCTAACCCTAACCCTAACCCTAACCCTAACCCTTACCCAAACCCTAACCTAAACCTCACCCTAATCTAATCCTAACCCTAACCCTAACCCAAACCCTAACCCTAACCCTATTCCTAACCCTACCCCTAAACCTAAACTTAACCCAAACCCTAACCCACACCCTAACCCTAAACTTAACCCTAACTCAAACTCTAACCCTAACTCGAACCTTAACCCTAACCCAAACACTAACCCAAACCCTAACAATAACCCTAACACTATTCCTAACCCTAACCCTAACCCTAACCCTAACCCTAACCCTAAACCTAACCAAAAACCTAAACCTAACCCTAACCCTAACCCTAACCCAAACCCTAACCCTAACACTAACCCTAACCCTAACACTAACCCAAATCCTAACCCTAACATTAACCCAAACCAAAACCCTAAACCTAACTCTAATCCTAACTCTAACCCTAATCAAAATCCTAACATTAAACCTAACCCTAACCCTAACCCAAAACCTAAACCTATCCCTAATCCTAACCCTAACCCTAAACTTAATCCTAACCCTAACCCTAACCCTAACACAAACCCAACCCCTAACCCTAACCCTAACCCTAATCCTAATTCTAACCCGAACCCAAACCATAACCCTAACCCTAACCCTAACCCTAAACCTAAACCTAACATTAACCCTAACCCTAAACCAAACCCTAACTCTAACCCTAACCTAACCCTAACCCTAATACTAACCCTATCCCTAACCCTAACACTAACCCTAACCCAAAACCACACCGTAACCACAAACCTAACTCAAAACCTAACCTTAAACCTAACCCAAACCCAAAACCTAACCCTAACCTTAACCCTAAACCAAACCCTAAACCTAACCCTAACCCAAACCCTAACCCTAACACTAACATAACCCTAACTCAAATCCTAACCATAACCCTAACCCTAACCCTAACCCAAACCCTAACCCTAACTCTAATCCTAACCCTAACACTAACCCAAATCCTAACCCTAACCCTAACCCAAACCAAAACCCTAACCCTAACTCTAACTCTAATCCTAAACCTAACCCTAATCCTAACTCTAACCCTAACCCTAATCCTAACCCTAACCCTAACACAAACCCAACCACTAACCCTAACCCTAACCCTAATCCTAATTCTAACCCGAACCCAAACCATAACCCTAACCCTAAACTTAACCCAAAACCTAAACCTAACACTAACCCTAACCCTAAACCAAACCCTAACTCTAACCCTAAACCTAACCCTAACCCTAATCCTAACCCTATCCCTAACCCTAACACTAACCCTAACCCTAACCCTAACACTAACCCTAACCCTAACACTAACCCAAATCCTAACCCTTACATTAACCCAAACCAAAACACAAAACCTAACTCTAATCCTAACCCTAACCCTAATCAAAACCCTAACATTAAACCTAACCCTAACCCTAACCCAAAACCTAAACCTAACCCTAATCCTAACCCTAACCCTAACCCTAATCCTAACCCTAACCCTAACCCTAACACAAACCCAACCCCTAACCCTAACCCTAACCCTAATCCTAATTCTAACCAGAACCCAAACCATAACCCTAACCCTAACCCAAACCCTAACCCAAACCCTAACAATAACCCTAACGCTAACCCTATTCCTATCACTAACCCTAACCCTAACCCTAAACCTATTCCTAAACCCTAACCCTAAACCCTAACCCTAACCAATACCCTAAACAAAACCTTCACGCTAACCCTAACCCTAACCGAATTCCTCACCCTAACCCTAAACCCTTACCCTAACCAATAACATAAACATAACCCTCACGCTAACCCTAACCCTAACCCAAACCCTAACCCTAACCCTAACCCTAACCAAAACCCTAACCCTAACCCTAACCTTAACCCAAACCAAAACCCTAACCCTAACTCTAATCCTAACTCTAACCCTAATCAAAACCCTAACATTAACCCTAACCCTAACCCTAACCCTATTCCTAACCTTAAACCTAAACCTAACCTTAACTCAAAACCTAACCGTAAATCTAAACCAATCCCTAACCCTAACTGAAACCTTAACCCTAAGACAAACCCTAACCCTAAAACTAACCCTAACCCAAATTCTAAACCTAACACTAACCCTAACCCAAACCCTAACCCTAACACTAACACTTACCCTAAGGCTAACCCAAAACCTAAACCTAAACCTAACCGAAACCAAAAGCCTAACCCTAACTCTAATCCTAACCCTAACACTAATCCTAACCCTAACCCTAACACTAACCCAAACCCTGAACCTAACCCTAATCCTAATTCTAACCCTAACCCTAATCGTAACCCTAAACCTAACCCTGACCCACACCCAACTCCTAACTCTAAACCTAACCCTATCCGAAATCCTAACTTAAAACCTAATCATAACCCTAACCCAAACCCTAACCCTAAACCTAACCCTAACCCTTTTCCTAACCCTAACACAAACTCTAACAATAATCCTAACCCTAAAACTATTCCTAAACCTAACCCTAACCCAAAACCTAACCCTAAACCTAACCCTAACCCTTTTCCTAACCCTAACACAAACCCTAACAATAATCCTAACCCTAACCCTATTCCTAAACCTAACCCTAACCCTAACCCTAACCCTAATCCTAACCCTAACCCTAACCCTAATCCTAACCCTAACCCTAACCCCAAAACTAACCCTAACCCTAACCCAAACCCTAACCCTAACACTAATCCTAATCCTAACCCTAACGCTAACCCTAACTCAAACCCTAACCCTAACCCAAACCCTAACCCTAACACTAACCATAACCCTAATCCTAAACCTAACACTAACGCTAACCCTAAACCTAACCCTAACCCTAACCCTAACCCTAACCCTAATCCTAACCCTTACCCAAACCCTAAACCTAAACCTAACCCTAACCCTAATCCTAACCCTAACCCTAACCCAAAAACTAACCCTAACTCGAACCCTAACCCAAACCCTAATCCTCACCCTAACGCTAACCCAAACCCTAAACCTAACCCTATTCCTAACCCTAACCCTAAACCTAACCTTAACCCAAACCCTAACCCAAAACCTAACCCTAACCCTAACTCAAACTCTAACCCTAACTCGAACCCTAAACCTAACCCAAACGCTAACCCAAACCCTAACAATAACCCTAACCCTATTCGCAACACTAACCCTAACCCTAACCCTAACCCTAACCCTAACCCTAACCCTATTCCTAACCCTAACCCTAAACCCTAAGCCTAACCAATACTCTAAACATAACCTTCACACTAAACCTAACCCTAACCCAAACCATAACCATAAACCTAACCAAAAACCTAAACCTAACCCTAAACCAAACCCTAACCCTAACACTATTCCTAACATTAACCCTAAACCTAAACTTAACACAAACCCTAACCCAAACCCTAACCCTAACCCTAACCCTAACCATAACCCTAACCCAAACCCTAACCCAAATCCTAACCCTAACCCTAACCCTAACCCTAACCCTAACTCAAACACTAACCCTAACCCTAACCCAAAACCTAACCCTAAACCTAACCCTAACCCTTATCCTAACCCTAAACCTAACCCAAAAAATAACACTAACCCTAAACCAAACCCTAACCCTAACCCTACCCTAATCCTAACCCTAACCCTAACACTAACACAAACCCAACCCCTAACCCTAACCCTAACCATAACCCTAATCCTAGTCCTAACCCAAACCATAACCCTAACCCTAACCCTAACCCTAAACCTAACCCTAAACCAAACCCTAACTCTAACCCTAAACCTAACCCTAACCCTAATCCTAACCCTATCCCTAACCCTAACACTAACCCTAACCCAAAACCACAACGTAACCACAAACCTAACTCAAAACCTAACCTTAAACCTAACCCAAACCCAAACCCTAACCCTAACCTTAACCCTAAACCAAACCCTAAACCTAACCCTAACCCAAACCCTAACACTAACACTAACCTAACCCTAACTCAAACCCTAACCATAACCCTAACCCTAACCCTAACCCAAACCCTAACCCTAACACTAACCCTAACCCTAACACTAACCCAAATCCTAACCCTAACCCTAACCCTAACCCTAACCCTAACCCTAACCCTAACCCTAACCCTAACCCTAAACCTAACCCTAATCCTAACCCTAACCCTAACCCTAATCCTAACCCTAACCCTAACCATAACACAAACCCAACCTCTAACACTAACACAAACCCTAACCCAAACCCTAACCCTAAATCTAAACCTAACCCTAACCCTAACTCAAACCCTAACCCTAACCCTTACCCTACCTCAAACGCTGACCCTAACCCTAACCCTAACCCCAACCCAAACCCTAACCCCAAATCTAACCCTAACCGTAACCCTACCCATAACCCTAACCCTAACTCAAACACTAACCCTAACCCTAACAAAAACCCTAACCCTAAACCTAACCCTAACCCTTATCCTAACCCTAAACCTAACCTAAAAAATAACACTAACCCTAAACCAAACCCTAACCCTAACCCTAACCCTAACCATAACCCAAACCCTAACCCTTACCGAAACCCTAAACCTAAACCTAACCCTAACCCGAATCCTACCCCTCACCCTAACCCAAAAACTAACCCTAACTCGACCCCTAAGCCAAACCCTAATCCTAACCCTAATGCTATCCCAAACCCTAAACCTAAGCCTATTCCTAACCCTAACCCTAAACCTAACCTTATCCCAAACCCTAACACAATCCCTAACCCTAACCCTAACCCTAAATCAAACTCTAACCCTAACTCGAACTCTAACCCTAACCCAAACACTAACCCAAACCCTAATATTAACCCTAACCCTATTCCTAACACTAACCCTAAACCTAAACCTAACCCTATTCCTAACCCTAACACTAAACCCTAACCCTAACCAATACCCTAAACATAACCTTCACGATAACCCTAACCCTAACCCAAACCCTAACCCTAACCATAAACCTAACCAAAAACCTAAACCTAATCGTAACCCTAACCCTAAACCAAACCCAAACCGTAACACTAACCCTAACCCTAACACTAACCCAAATCCTATCCCTAACATTAACCCAAACCAAAACCCTAAACCTAACTCTAATCCTAACCCTAACCCTAATCAAAACCCTAACATTAAACCTAACCCTAAACCTAACCCAAAACCTAAACCTAACCCTAATCCTAACCCTAACCCAAACCCTAATCCTAACCTTAACCCTAACCCAAACCCTAACCCTAACCCTATTCCTAACCATAACCCTAAACCTAACCTTAACCGAAACACTAACCCAAACCCTAACCCAAACCCTATCCCTAACACTAACCCTAATCCTAACCCTAACTCAAACCCTAAACCTAACCCTAACACTAACACTAACACAAACCCTAACAATAACCCTAACCCTAACCCTAATCCTAACCCAAACCCTAACCCTAACCCTAACCCTCACCCTAACCCAAACCATAACACTAACCCTAACCTTAACCCTAATGCTAAGCCTAAACCTAACTCAACTCAAACCTAACCCTAAACCTAACCCTAACCAAAACCCTAACCCTAACACTAACCTAACCCTAACTCAAACCCTAACCATAACCCTAACCCTAACCCTAACCCAAACCCTAACCCTAACACTAACCCTAACCCTAACACTAACCCAAATCCTAACCCTAACCCTAACCCAAACCAAAACCCTAACCCTAACTCTAACTCTAATCCTAAACCTAACCCTAATCCTAACCCTAACCCTAACCCTAATCCTAACCCTTACCCTAACCGAACCTCTAACACTAACCCTAACCCAAACCCAAACCCTAACCCTAAACCTAAACCTAACCCAAACCCTAACTCAAACCCTAACCCTAACCCTTACCCTAACTCAAACCCTAACCCTAACACTAAACCTAACCCTAACCCAAACCCTAACCCAAACCCTAACCATAAACCAAATACTAACCCTATTCCTAAACCTAACCGTAACCCTAAACCTAACCCTAACCCTATTCCTAACACTAACCCTAACCCTAACCTTAACCCAAACCCTAACCCTAAACCTAACCCTAACCCAAACCCTAAGCAAACCCTAAACCTAACCCAAAACTTAACCCTAACCCAAATCCTAATCCTAACCCTAACCCCAATCCTAAACCTAACATTAACCCTAACCCTAACCCTAACCCTAACCCAAAACCTAAACCTAACCTTAACCCAAACCCTAAAACAAACCCTAACCCAAACCCTAAACCTAACCCTAAACCTAACCCTAACGGAAACCCTAACCCTAACACTAACCCTAACCCTGATCCTAAACCTAACACTAACCCTAACCCAAACCCTAACCCTAACACTAAAACTAAACCTAACACTAACCCAAGCGCTAACCCTAACCCTAACACAAACCAAAACCCTAACCCTAACCCTAATCCTAACCCTATCCCTAACCCTAACACTAACCCTAACCCAAACCTTAAACCTAACCTAATCCTAACCCTAACCCTAACCCTAATCCAAACCCTAAATCTAACCCTAACCCTAACTCTAAACCTAACTAAAACCCTAACCCTAACCCTAACCCTAACCCAAAACCTAACCCTAAACCTAACCCGAAGCCTTTTCCTAACCCTAACCCTAACACAAAAAATAACCCTAACCCTAACCCAAACCCTAACATTAACCCTAACCCTAACCCTAAACCTAACTTTAACCCAAACCCTAACCCTAAGGCGAAACCTAAACCTAACCCTACCCCTCTACCTAACCTTAAACCTAACCCAAACCCAAACCCTAAACTTAACCCTAATCGTAAACCTAACCCAAAACCTAACCCTAACCCAAACACTAACCTTAACACTAAGCCTAACCCTAACACTATCACTAAACCTAACCCTAACCCTAATCATAACCGAAACCCAAACCCTAACCCTAACCCTAAGCTTAACCCTAATGCTAACCCTAATCCTAACTCAAACTCAAACCCTAAACCTAACCCTAACCCTAACCCAAACCCTAACCCTAACCCTAACACTAACCATAACTCATACCCTAACCATAACCCTAATTCTAACCCGAACCCAAAACCTAAAACTAACCCTAACACAAACTCTAACTCAAACCCTAACAATAAGCCTAACCCTAACCCTATTCCTAACCCAAACCGTAACCCTAACCCTAACCCTAACCCTATTCCTAACCCTAACCCTAACCCTAACCTTAACCCAAACCCTAACCCTAAACCTAACCCTAACCCAAACCCTAATAAAACCCTAACTCTAAAACAAACCCTAACCCTAACACTAACCCTAACCGTAATCCTAAACCTAACCCTAACCCTAACCCAAAAAGTAAACCTAACCCTAAACCTAACCCTAATCCAATACCTAACTCTAACCCAAACCCTAACAATAACCCTAACACTACTCCTAACACTAACCCTAACCCTAACCCTAAACCTAACCCTAACACTATTCCTAACCGTAACCCTAAACCCTAACCCTAAACAATACCCTAAACATAACCTTCACGCTAACCCTAACCCTAACCCAAACCCTAACCCTAACCTTAACCCTAAATCAAACCCTAAACCTAAACCTAAACCTAACCCTAACCCTAACCCTAACCCTATTGCTAATCCTAACCCTAACCCTAATTTTAAACCAAATCCTAACCCAAACCCTAACCCTAAACCTAACCCTAACCCAAACGCTAACCCTAACCCAAACCCTAAACCAAACAGTAAACCTAACCCTAAGCCTATCCCAAACCATAACGCTAACCCTAATTCTAATCCTAACCCAAACCCTAACCCTAACCCTAACCCAAACCATAAACCTAACCCTAACCTTAACCCTAATGCTAACCCTAAACCTAATTCACACTCAAACCCTAACCCTAACCCTAACCCTAACCCTAACCCTAATCCAAACCCGAACCCTAACCCTAACCCTAACCCTACCCCTAATCCTAACCCTAATCCTAACCCTAACCCAAGCCCTAAATCTAATCCTAACCCTAAGCCCTAAACCTAATCCTAATCCTAACCCTAAACCTAACCCAGACACAAACCCTAAACTTAACCCTCATCGTAACCCTACTCCTAACCCTAACCCTACTCCACACCCTAACCCTACCACTCACCCTAACCCTAACCCTAACCCTAATCCTAACCGAAACCCAAACCCTAACCCTAACCGTAACCAAAACCCTAACGCTAATCATAACCCTAACGCAAACACTAACCTTAACAATAAGCCTGACCCTAACACTATCACTAACCCTCACCCTAACCCTGATCATGACCGAAACCCAAACCCTACCCCTTACCCTAACCCTAACCCTAATGCTAACCCTAATCCTAAATCAAACTCACACACCAAGCCTAACCCTAACCCTAACCCAAACCCTAACCCTAACCCTAACACTAACTCAAACCCTAACCATAACCCTAATTCTAACCCGAACCCAAAACCTAAGCCTAACCCTAAAGCTAACCCAAAACCTAAACCTAACCCTAACACAAACCCTAACCCTAAACCCTAACCCAAACCCTAACCCTAACCCTAACCTTAACTCTAACCCTAACCCAAAACCTAAACCTAACCCTAACACAAACCCTAACCCAAACCCTAACCATAAACCTAATACTAACCCTATTCCTAAACCTAACCGTAACCCTAAACCTAACCTAACCCTATTCCTAACACTAACCCTAACCCTAACCTTAACCCCAAAACTAACCCTAAACCTAACCCTAACCCAAACCCTAAGCAAACCCTAACCCTAACCCAAACCTTAACCCTAACCCAAATCCTAATCCTAACCCTAACCCCAATCCTAAACCTAACATTAACCCTAACCCAAACCCTAACCCTAACCCTAACCCTAACCCTAACCCAAAACCTAAACCTAACCCTAACCCAAACCCTAAAACAAACCCTAACCCAAACCCTAAACCTAACCCTAACCCTACACCATAAACTAACCCTAACCCTGACCCAAACCCTAACCCTAACACTATACCTAACCCAAACCCTAACCCTAACCCTAATCAATCCTTAACTCTAAAACAAACCCTAACCCTAACCCTAACCCTAAACCTAACCCTAACACAAACCAAAACCCTAACCCTAACCCTAATCCTAACCCTAACCCTAACCCTAACCCTAACCCTAACCCTAACCCAAACCTTAAACCTAACCTATTCCTAACCCTAACCCTAACCCTAACCTTAACCCAAACCCTAATCCTAAACCTAACCCTAACCCAAACCCTAATCAAAAACTAACTCTAAAACAAACCCTAACCCTAACCCTAACCCTAAGCGTAATCCTAAACCTAACCATAACCCTAACCCAAAAAGTAAACCTAACCCTAAACCTAACCCTAATCCAAAACCTAACCCTAACCCAAACCCTAACAATAACCCTAACACTATTCCTAACACTAACCCTAACCCTAACCCTAAACCTAACACTAACCCTATTCCTAACCGTAACCCTAAACCCTAACCCTAAACAATACCCTAAACATAACCTTCACGCTAACCCTAACCCTAACCCAAACCCTAACCCTAACCTTAACCCTAAATCAAACCCTAAACCTAAACCTAACCCTAACCCTAACCCTAACCCTAACCCTAACCCTATTGCTAATTCTAAACCTAACCCTAATTTTAAACCAAATCCTAACCCAAACCCTAACCCTAAACCTAACCCTAACCCAAACGCTAACCCTAACCAAAACCCTAAACCTAACACTAAACCTAACCCTAAGCCTATCCCAAACCCTAACGCTAACCCTAATTCTAATCCTAACCCACACCCTAACCCTAACACTAACCCAAACCATAAACCTAACACTAACCTTAACCCTAATGCTAACCCTAAACCTAATTCAAACTCAAACCCTAAACCTAACCCTAACCCTAATCCTAACCCTAACCCAAACCCTAACCCTAACCCTAACCCTACCCCTAATCCTAACCCTAATCGTAACCCTAATCCAAACCCTAAATCTAATCCTAACCCTAAGCCCTAAACCTAATCCTAATCCTAACCCTAAACCTAACCCAAACACAAACCCTAAACTTAACCCTAATCGTAACCCTAGCCCTAACCCTAACCCTAATCCTACCCGAACCCCAAACGCTAACCCTAACCGTAACCAAAACCCTAACCCTAAACCTAACCCTAACCCTATGGCTAACCTTAAGCCTAACCCAAACCCAAACCCTATACTTAACCCTAATCGTAAACCTAACCCTAAACCTAACCCTAACCCAAACACTAACCTTAACACTAAGCCTAACCCTAACACTATCACTAACCCTAACCCTAACCCTAATCATAACCGAAACCCAAACCCTAACCCTAACCCTAACCTTAACCCTAATGCTAACCCTAATCCTAAATCAAACTCAAACACTAACCCTAACCCTAACCCTAACCCAAACCCTAACCCTAACCCTAACCCTAACTCAAACCCTAACCATAACCCTAATTCTAACCCGAACCCAAAACCTAACCCTAACCCTAAAGCTAACCCAAAACCTAAACCTAACCCTAACACAAACCCTAACCCTAAACCCTAACCCAAACCCTAACCCTAACCCTAACCCTAACCTTAACTCTAACCCTAACCCAAAACCTAAACCTAACCCTAACACAAACCCTAACCCAAACCCTAACCATAAACCTAATACTAACCCTATTCCTAAACCTAACCGTAACCCTAAACCTAACCCTAACCCTATTCCTAACACTAACCCTAACCCTAACCTTAACCCAAACCCTAACCCTAAACCTAACCCTAACCCAAACCCTAAGCAAACCCTAAACCTAACCCAAACCTTAACCCTAACCCAAATCCTAATCCTAACCCTAACCCCAATCCTAAACCTAATATTAACCCTAACCCAAACCCTAACCCTTACCCTAACCCTAACCCAAAACCTAAACCTAACCCTAACCCAAACCCTAAAACAAACCCTAACCCAAACGCTAAACCTAACCCTAAACCTAACCCTAACGGAAACCCTAACCCTAACACTAACCCTAACCCTGATCCTAAACCTAACACTAACCCTAACCCAAACCCTAATCCTAACACTAAAACTAAACCTAACACTAACCAAAGCGCTAACCCTAACCCTAACACAAACCAAAACCCTAACCCTAACCCTAATCCTAACCCTATCCCTAACCCTAACCTTAACCCTAACCCAAACCTTAAACCTAACCTAATCCTAACCCTAACCCTAACCCTAATCCAAACCATAAACCTAACCCTAACCCAAACCCAACCCCTAACCCTAACCCTAACCCAAACCCTAAATCTAACCATAACCCTAACCCTAAACCTAACTAAAACCCTAACCCTAACCCTAACCCTAACCCAAAACCTAACCCTAAACCTAACCCGAAGCCTTTTCCTAACCCTAACCCTAACACAAAAAATAACCCTAACCCTAACCCAAACCCTAACATTAACCCTAACCCTAACCTTAAACTTAACTTTAACCCAAACCCTAACCCTAACGCGAACCCTAAACCTAACCCTAACCCTCTCCCTAACCTTAAACCTAACCGAAACCCAAACCCTAAACTTAACCCTAATCGTAAACCTAACCCAAAACCTAACCCTAACCCAAACACTAACCTTAACACTAAGCCTAACCCTAACACTATCACTAAACCTAACCCTAACCCTAATCATAACTGAAACCCAAACCCTAACCCTAACCCTAAGCTTAACCCTAATGCTAACCCTAATCCTAACTCAAACTCAAACCCTAAACCTAACCCTAACCCTAACCCTAACCCTAACCCTAACCCTAACACTAACCCTAACTCAAACCCTAACCATAACCCTAATTCTAACCCGAACCCAAAACCTAAGCCTAACCCTAAAGCTAACCCAAAACCTAAACCTAACCCTAACACAAACCCTAACCCTAAACCCTAACCCAAACCCTAACCCTAACCCTAACCTTAACTCTAACCCTAACCCAAAACCTAAACCTAACCCTAACACAAACCCTAACCCAAACCCTAACCATAAACCTAATACTAACCCTATTCCTAAACCTAACCGTAACCCTAAACCTAACCTAACCCTATTCCTAACACTAACCCTAACCCTAACCTTAACCCAAAAACTAACCCTAAACCTAACCCTAACCCAAACCCTAAGCAAACCCTAACCCTAACCCAAACCTTAACCCTAACCCAAATCCTAATCCTAACCCTAACCCCAATCCTAAACCTAACATTAACCCTAACCCAAACCCTAACCCTAACCCTAACCCTAACCCTAACCCAAAACCTAAACCTAACCCTAACCCAAACCCTAAAACAAACCCTAACCCAAACCCTAAACCTAACCCTAACCCTACACCATAAACTAACCCTAACCCTGACCCAAACCCTAACCCTAACACTGTGCCTAACCCAAACCCTAACCCTAACCCTAATCAAACCTTAACTCTAAAACAAGGCCTAAGCCTAACCCTAAACCTAAACCTAACCCTAACACAAACCAAAACCCTAACCCTAACCCTAATCCTAACCCTAACCCTAACCCTAACCCTAACCCTAACCCTAACCCAAACCTTAAACCTAACCTATTCCTAACCCTAACCCTAACCCTAACCTTAACCCAAACCCTAATCCTAAACCTAACCCTAACCCAAACCCTAATCAAAAACTAACTCTAAAACAAACCCTAACCCTAACCCTAACCCTAAGCGTAATCCTAAACCTAACCATAACCCTAACCCAAAAAGTAAACCTAACCCTAAACCTAACCCTAATCCAAAACCTAACCCTAACCCAAACCCTAACAATAACCCTAACACTATTCCTAACACTAACCCTAACCCTAACCCTAAACCTAACACTAACCCTATTCCTAACCGTAACCCTAAACCCTAACCCTAAACAATACCCTAAACATAACCTTCACGCTAACCCTAACCCTAACCCAAACCCTAACCCTAACCTTAACCCTAAATCAAACCCTAAACCTAAACCTAACCCTAACCCTAACCCTAACCCTAACCCTAACCCTATTGCTAATTCTAAACCTAACCCTAATTTTAAACCAAATCCTAACCCAAACCCTAACCCTAAACCTAACCCTAACCCAAACGCTAACCCTAACCAAAACCCTAAACCTAACACTAAACCTAACCCTAAGCCTATCACAAACCCTAACGCTAACCCTAATTCTAATCCTAACCCACACCCTAACCCTAACACTAACCCAAACCATAAACCTAACACTAACCTTAACCCTAATGCTAACCCTAAACCTAATTCAAACTCAAACCCTAACCCTAACCCTAACCCTAATCCTAACCCTAACCCAAACCCTAACCCTAACCCTAACCCTACCCCTAATCCTAACCCTAATCGTAACCCTAATCCAAACCCTAAATCTAATCCTAACCCTAAGCCCTAAACCTAATCCTAATCCTAACCCTAAACCTAACCCAAACACAAACCCTAAACTTAACCCTAATCGTAACCCTAACCCTAACCCTAACCCTAATCCTAACCGAAACCCAAACCCTAACCCTAACCGTAACCAAAACCCTAACCCTAAACCTAACCCTAACCCTATCCCTAAGCTTAAACCTAACCCAAACCCAAACCCTATACTTAACCCTAATCGTAAACCTAACCCTAAACCTAACCCTAACTCAAACACTAACCTTAACACTAAGCCTAACCCTAAGACTATCACTAACCCTAACCCTAACCCTAATCATAACCGAAACCCAAAGCCTAACCCTAACCCTAACCTTAACCCTAATGCTAACCCTAATCCTAAATCAAACTCAAACACTAACCCTAACCCTAACCCTAACCCAAACCCTAACCCTAACCCTAACCCTAACTCAAACCCTAACCATAACCCTAATTCTAACCCGAACCCAAAACCTAACCCTAACCCTAAAGCTAACCCAAAACCTAAACCTAACCCTAACACAAACCCTAACCCTAAACCCTAACCCAAACCCTAACCCTAACCCTAACCCTAACCTTAACTCTAACCCTAACCCAAAACCTAAACCTAACCCTAACACAAACCCTAACCCAAACCCTAACCATAAACCTAATACTAACCCTATTCCTAAACCTAACCGTAACCCTAAACCTAACCCTAACCCTATTCCTAACACTAACCCTAACCCTAACCTTAACCCAAACCCTAACCCTAAACCTAACCCTAACCCAAACCCTAAGCAAACCCTAAACCTAACCCAAACCTTAACCCTAACCCAAATCCTAATCCTAACCCTAACCCCAATCCTAAGCCTAATATTACCCCTAACCCAAACCCTACCCCTTACCCTAACCCTAACCCAAAACCTAAACCTAACCCTAACCCAAACCCTAAAACAAACCCTAACCCAAACGCTAAACCTAACCCTAAACCTAACCCTAACGGAAACCCTAACCCTAAC
>JAJHUQ010000035.1:9577500-9580000 GCA_035773235.1 Eospalax fontanierii | reverse complement strand
AACCTTAACCCTAACCCAAACCTTAAACCTAACCTAATCCTAACCCTAACCCTAACCCTAATCCAAACCATAAACCTAACCCTAACCCAAACCCAACCCCTAACCCTAACCCTAACCCAAACCCTAAATCCAACCCTAACCCTAACCCTAAACCTAACTAAAACCCTAACCCTAACCCTAACCCTAACCCAAAACCTAACCCTAAACCTAACCCGAAGCCTTTTCCTAACCCTAACCCTAACACAAAAAATAACCCTAACCCTAACCCAAACCCTAACATTAACCCTAACCCTAACCCTAAACCTAACTTTAACCCAAACCCTAACCCTAACGCGAACCCTAAACCTAACCCTAACCCTCTCCCTAATCTTAAACCTAACCCAAACCCAAACCCTAAACTTAACCCTAATCGTAAACCTAACCCAAAAACTAACCCTAACCCAAACACTAACCTTAACACTAAGCCTAACCCTAACACTATCACTAAACCTAACCCTAACCCTAATCATAACCGAAACCCAAACCCTAACCCTAACCCTAAGCTTAACCCTAATGCTAACCCTAATCCTAACTCAAACTCAAACCCTAAACCTAACCCTAACCCTAACCCAAACCCTAACCCTAACCCTAACACTAACCCTAACTCAAACCCTAACCATAACCCTAATTCTAACCCGAACCCAAAACCTAAAACTAACCCTAACACAAACTCTAACCCAAACCCTAACAATAAGCCTAACCCTAACCCTATTCCTAACCCAAACCGTAACCCTAACCCTAACCCTAACCCTATTCCTAACCCTAACCCTAACCCTAACCTTAACCCAAACCCTAACCCTAAACCTAACCATAACCCAAACCCTAATCAAACCCTAACTCTAAAACAAACCCTAACCCTAACACTAACCCTAACCGTAATCCTAAACCTAACCCTAACCCTAACCCAAAAATTAAACCTAACCCTAAACCTAACCCTAATCCAATACCTAACTCTAACCCAAACCCTAACAATAACCCTAACACTACTCCTAACACTAACCCTAACGCTAACCCTAAACCTAACCCTAACCCTATTCCTAACCGTAACCCTAAACCCTAACCCTAAACAATACCCTAAACATAACCTTCACGCTAACCCTAACCCTAACCCAAACCCTAACCCTAACCTTAACCCTAAATCAAACCCTAAACCTAAACCTAAACCTAACCCTAACCCTAACCCTAACCCTATTGCTAATCCTAACCCTAACCCTAATTTTAAACGAAATCCTAACCCAAACCCTAACGCTAAACCTAAACCTAACCCAAACGCTAACCCTAACCCAAACCCTAAACCTAACACTAAACCTAACCCTAAGCCTATCCCAAACCCTAACGCTAACCCTAATTCTAATCCTAACCCAAACCCTAACCCTAACACTAACCCAAACCATAAACCTAACCCTAACCTTAACCCTAATGCTAACCCTAAACCTAATTCAAACTCAGACCCTAACCCTAACCCTAACCCTAACCCTAACACAAACCCTAACCCTAACCCTAACCCTAACCCTAATCCTAACCCTAATCCTAACCCTAACCCAAACCCTAAATCTAATCCTAACCCTAAGCCCTAAACCTAATCCTAATCCTAACCCTAAACCTAACCCAAACACAAACCCTAAACTTAACCCTAATCGTAACCCTAATACTAACCCTAACCCTAATCCACACCCTAACCCTAACACTAACCCTAACCCTAACCCTAACCCTAATCCTAACCGAAACCCAAACCCTAACCCTAACCGTAACCAAAACCCTAACCCTAAACCTAACGCTAACCCTTACCCAAACCCAAATCATAACCCTAACCCGAACCCTAACCCTAACCCTAAACCTAACTTTAACCAAAACCCTCACCCTAACCCGTACCCTACACCTAACCCTAACGCTATCCCTACCCTTAAACGTAACCGAAACCCAAACCGTAAACTTAACCCTAATCGTAAACCTAACCCAAAACCTAACCCTATCCCAAACACTAACCTTAACACTAAGCCTAACCCTAACACTATCACTAACCCTAACCCTAACCCTAATCATAACCGAAACCCAAACCCTAACCCTAACCCTAACCTTAACCCTAATGCTAACCCTAATCCTCACTCAAACTCAAACCCTAAACCTAACCCTAACCCTAACCGAAACCCTAAGCCTAACCCTAACCCTAACCCTAACACAAACTCTAAACATAACCCTAATTCTAACCCGAACCCAAACCCTAAAACGAACCCTAACACAAACTCTAACCCAAACCCTAACAATAAGCCTAACCCTAACCCTATTCCTAACCCTAACCGGAACCCTAACCCTAACCCTAACCCTGTTCCTAACCCTAACCGTAACCCTAAACTTAATCCAAACCCTAACCCTAAACCTACCCCTAACCCAAACCCTAATCAAACCTAACTCTAACCCAAACCCTAACCCTAACACTAACCATAACCGTAATCCTAAAACT
>JAJHUQ010000035.1:9562500-9570000 GCA_035773235.1 Eospalax fontanierii | reverse complement strand
TAACCCATGCCCGAACTCTCACCCTAACCCTAAGCCAATCCCTAATCTTAACCCTAATCCTAATCCTAACCCTAACCCCAACCCTAACCCAAATTCTAACCCTAACCCAAACCTGAAACCTAACATTAAACCTAACCCTAATCCTAAACCTAACCCTAACCCTAACCCATAAAGTAAACCTTACCCTAAACCTAAGCCTAAACCAACCGCTAACCCTAACCCTAATTCTAATCCTAACCCAAACCCTAAGCCTAACACTAACCCAAACCATAAACCTAACCCTACCCTTAACCCTAATGATAACCCTAAACCTCATTCAAACTCAAACCCTAACCCTAACCCTACCCCTAATCCTAACCCTAATCCTAACTCTAACCCAAACCCTAAACCTAATCCTAACCCTAAACCCTAACCCTAACCCTATCCCTAACCTTAAACCTAACCCAAACCCAAACCCTAAACTTAACCCTAATCGTAATCCTAACCCTAAACCTAACCCTAACCCAAACACTAACCTTAACACTAAGCCTAACCCTAACACTATCACTAACCCTAACCCTAACCCTAATCATAACCGAAACCCAAACCCTAACCCTAACCCTAACCTTAACCCTAATGCTAACCCTAATCCTAAATCAAACTCAAACACTAACCCTAACCCTAACCCTAACCCAAACCCTAACCCTAACCCTAACTCAAACCCTAACCATAACCCTAATTCTAACCCGAACCCAAAACCTAACCCTAACCCTAAAGCTAACCCAAAACCTAAACCTAACCCTAACACAAACCCTAACCCTAAACCCTAACCCAAACCCTAACCCTAACCCTAACCTTAACTCTAACCCTAACCCAAAACCTAAACCTAACCCTAACACAAACCCTAACCCAAACCCTAACCATAAACCTAATACTAACCCTATTCCTACACCTAACCGTAACCCTAAACCTAACCCTAACCCTATCCCTAACACTAACCCTAACCCTAACCTTAACCCAAACCCTAGCCCAAACCTAACAGTAACCCTAACCCTAAGCAAACCCTAAACCTAACCCAAACCTTAACCCTAACCCAAATCCTAATCCTAAACCTAACCCCAATCCTAAACCTAACATTAACCCTAACCCAAACCCTAACCCTAACCCTAACCCTAACCCAAAACCTAAACCTAACCCTAACCCAAACCCTAAAACAAACCCTAACCCAAACCCTAACCCTAAACCTAACCCTAACCCTTTTCCTAACCCTAACACAAACCCTAACCCTAACACTAACCCTAACCCTGATCCTAAACCTAACACTAACCCTAACCCAAACCCTAACCCTAACACTAAAACTAAACCTAACACTAACCCAAGCGCTAACCCGAACCCTAACACAAACCAAAACCCTAACCCTAACCCTAATCCTAACCCTATCCCTAACCCTAACCCTAACCCTAACCCAAACCTTAAACCTAACCTAATCCTAACCCTAACCCTAACCCTAATCCAAACCATAAACCTAACCCTACCCCAAACCCAACCCCTAACCCTAACCCTAACCCAAACCCTAAATCTAACCCTAACCCTAACCCTAAACCTAACTAAAACCCTAACCCTAACCCTAACCCTAACCCAAAACCTAACCCTAAACCTAACCCGAAGCCTATTCCTAACCCTAACCCTAACACAAAAATTAACCATAACCCTAACCCAAACCCTAACATTAACCCTAACCCTAACCCTAAACCTAACTTTAACCCAAACCCTAACCCTAACGCGAACCCTAAACCTAACCCTAACCCTCTCCCTAACCTTAAACCTAACCCAAACCCAAACCCTAAACTTAACCCTAATCGTAAACCTAACCCAAAACCTAACCCTAACCCAAACACTAACCTTAACACTAAGCCTAACCCTAACACTATCACTAAACCTAACCCTAACCCTAATCATAACCGAAACCCAAACCCTAACCCTAACCCTAAACTTTACCCTAATGCTAACCCTAATCCTAACTCAAATTCAAACCCTAAACCTAACCCTAACCCTAACCCAAACCCTAACCCTAACCCTAACACTAACCATAACTCATACCCTAACCATAACCCTAATTCTAACCCGAACCCAAAACCTAAAACTAACCCTAACACAAACTCTAACTCAAACCCTAACAATAAACCTAACCCTAACCCTATTCCTAACCCAACCCCAAACCCTAACCCTAACCCTAACCCTATTCCTAACCCTAACCCTAACCCTAACCTTAACCCAAACCCTAACCCTAAACCTAACCCTATCCCAAACCCTAATAAAACCCTAACTCTAAAACAAACCCTAACCCTAACACTAACCCTAACCGTAATCCTAAACCTAACCCTAACCCTAACCCAAAAAGTAAACCTAACCCTAAACCTAACCCTAATCCAATACCTAACTCTAACCCAAACCCTAACAATAACCCTAACACTACTCCTAACACTAACCCTAACCTTAACCCTAAACCTAACGCTAACCCTATTCCTAACCGTAACCCTAAACCCTAACCCTAAACAATACCCTAAACATAACCTTCACGCTAACCCTAACCCTAACCCAAACCCTAACCCTAACCTTAACCCTAAATCAAACCCTAAACCTAAACCTAAACCTAACCCTAACCCTAACCTAACCCTATTGCTAATCCTAACCCTAACCCTAATTTTAAACCAAATCCTAACCCAAACCCTAACCCTAAACCTAACCCTAACCCAAACGCTAACCCTAACCCAAACCCTAAACCTAACAGTAAACCTAACCCTAAGCCTATCCCAAACCCTAACGCTAACCCTAATTCTAATCCTAACCCAAACCCTAACCCTAACACTAACCCAAACCATAAACCTAAGCCTAACCTTAACCCTAATGCTAACCCTAAACCTAATTCACACTCAAAACCTAACCCTAACCCTAACCCTAACCCTAACCCTAATCCAAACCCAAACCCTAACCCTAACCCTAACCCTACCCCTAATCCTAACCCTAATCCTAACCCTAACCCAAACCCTAAATCTAATCCTAACCCTAAGCCCTAAACCTAATCCTAATCCTAACCCTAAACCTAACCCAAACACAAACCCTAAACTTAACCCTAATCGTAACCCTAATACTAACCCTAACCCTAATCCACACCCTAACCCTAACACTAACCCTAACCCTAACCCTAACCCTAATCCTAACCGAAACCCAAACCCTAACCCTAACCGTAACCAAAACCCTAACCCTAAACCTAACCCTAACCCAAACACTAACCTTAACACTAAGCCTAACCCTAACACTATCACTAACCCTAACCCTAACCCTAATCATAACCGAAACACAAACCCTAACCCTAACCCTAACCTTAAACCCTAATGCTAACCCTAATCCTAAATCAAACTCAAACACTAACCCTAACCCTAACCCTAACCCAAACCCTAACCCTAACCCTAACACTAACTCAAACCCTAACCATAACCCTAATTCTAACCCGAACCCAAAACCTAAGCCTAACCCTAAAGCTAACCCAAAACCTAAACCTAACCCTAACACAAACCCTAACCCTAAACCCTAACCCAAACCCTAACCCTAACCCTAACCTTAACTCTAACCCTAACCCAAAACCTAAACCTAACCCTAACACAAACCCTAACCCAAACCCTAACCATAAACCTAATACTAACCCTATTCCTAAACCAAACCGTAACCCTAAAACTAACCCTAACCCTATTCCTAACACTAACCCTAACCCTAACCTTAACCCAAAAACTAACCCTAAACCTAACCCTAACCCAAACCCTAAGCAAACCCTAACCCTAACCCAAACCTTAACCCTAACCCAAATCCTAATCCTAACCCTAACCCCAATCCTAAACCTAACATTAACCCTAACCCAAACCCTAACCCTAACCCTAACCCTAACCCAAAACCTAAACCTAACCCTAACCCAAACCCTAAAACAAACCCTAACCCAAACCCTAAACCTAAGCCTAACGCTACACCATAAACTAAACCTAACCCTGACCCAAACGCTAACCCTAACACTATACCTAACCCAAACCCTAACCCTAACGCTAATCAAACCTTAACTCTAAAACAAACCCTAACCCTAACCCTAACCCTAAACCTAACCCTAACACAAACCAAAACCCTAACCCTAACCCTAATCCTAACACTAACCCTAACCCTAACCCTAACCCTAACCCTAACCCTAACCCAAACCTTAAACCTAACCTATTCCTAACCCTAACCCTAACCCTAACCTTAACCCAACCCCTAACCCTATACCTAACCCTAACCCAAACCCTAATCAAACCCTAACTCTAAAACAAACCCTAACCCTAACCCTAACCCTAACCGTAATCCTAAACCAAACCATAACCCTAACCCACAAAGTAAACCTAACCCTAAACCTAACCCTAATCCAAAACCTAACCCTAACCCAAACCCTAACAATAACCATAACACTATTCCTAACACTAACCCTAACCCTAACCCTAAACCTAACACTAACCCTATTCCTAACCCTAACCCTAAACCCTAACCCTAAACAATACCCTAAACATAACCTTCACGATAACCCTAACCCTAACCCAAACCCTAACCCTAACCTTAACCCTAAATCAAACCCTAACCCTAACCTAACCCTAACACAAACCCTAACCCAAACCCTAACCATAAACCTAATACTAACCCTATTCCTAAACCTAACCGTAACCCTAAACCTAACCCTAACCCTATTCCTAACACTAACCCTAACCCTAACCTTAACCCAAAAACTAACCCTAAACCTAACCCTAACCCTAACCCTAACCCTAACCCTAACCCTAACCCTTACCCTATCCCTAACCTTAACCCTAACCCTAACCCTAAACCTCTCCCTAACCCAAACCCTAAACAAACCCTAAACCTAACCCAAACCTTAACCCTAACCCAAATCCTAATCCTAACCCTAACCCCAATCCTAAACCTAACATTAACCCTAACCCAAACCCTAACCCTTACCCTAACCCTAACCCAAAACCTAAACCTAACCTTAACCCAAACCCTAAAACAAACCCTAACCCAAACCCTAAACCTAACCCTAAACCTAACCCTAACGGAAACCCTAACCCTAAAACTAACCCTAACCCTGATCCTAAACCTAACACTAACCCTAACCCAAACCCTAACCCTAACACTAAAACTAAACCTAACACTAACCCAAGCGCTAACCCTAACACTAACACAAACCAAAACCCTAACCCTAACCCTAATCCTAACCCTATCCCTAACCCTAACCCTAACCCTAACCCAAACCTTAAACCTAACCTAATCCTAACCCTAACCCTAACCCTAATCCAAACCATAAACCTAACCCTAACCCAAACCGAAACCCTAACCCTAACCCTAACCCAAACCCTAAATCTAACCCTAACCCTAACCCTAAACCTAACTAAAACCCTAACCCTTACCCTAACCCTAACCCAAAACCTAACCCTAAACCTAACCCGAAGCCTTTTCCTAACCCTAACCCTAACACAAAAAATAACCCTAACCCTAACCCAAACCCTAACAGTAACCCTAACCCTAACCCTAAACCTAACTTTAACCCAAACCCTAACCCTAAGGCGAACCCTAAACCTAACCCTAACCCTCTCCCTAACCTTAAACCTAACCAAAACCCAAACCCTAAACTTAACCCTAATCGTAAACCTAACCCAAAACCTAACCCTAACCCAAACACTAACCTTAACACTAAGCCTAACCCTAACACTATCACTAAACCTAACCCTAACCCTAATCATAACCGAAACCCAAACCCTAACCCTAACCCTAAGCTTAACCCTAATGCTAACCCTAATCCTAACTCAAACTCAAACCCTAAACCTAACCCTAACCCTAACCCAAACCCTAACCCTAACCCTAACACTAACCATAACTCATACCCTAACCATAACCCTAATTCTAACCCGAACCCAAAACCTAAAACTAACCCTAACACAAACTCTAACTCAAACCCTAACAATAAGCCTAACCCTAACCCTATTCCTAACACAAACCGTAACCCTAACCCTAACCCTAACCCTATTCCTAACCCTAACCCTAACCCTAACCTTAACCCAAACCCTAACCCTAAACCTAACCCTAACCCAAACCCTAATAAAACCCTAACTCTAAAACAAACCCTAACCCTAACACTAACCCTAACCGTCATCCTAAACCTAACCCTAACCCTAACCCAAAAAGTAAACCTAACCCTAAACCTAACCCTAATCCAATACCTAACTCTAACCCAAACCCTAACAATAACCCTAACACTACTCCTAACACTAACCCTAACCCTAACCCTAAACCTAACCCTAACACTATTCCTAACCGTAACCCTAAACCCTAACCCTAAACAATACCCTAAACATAACCTTCACGCTAACCCTAACCCTAACCCAAACCCTAACCCTAACCTTAACCCTAAATCAAACCCTAAACCTAAACCTAAACCTAACCCTAACCCTAACCCTAACCCTATTGCTAATCCTAACCCTAACCCTAATTTTAAAACAAATCCTAACCCAAACACTAACCCTAAACCTAACCATAACCCAAACGCTAACCCTAACCCAAACCCTAAACCTAACAGTAAACCTAACCCTAAGCCTATCCCAAACCCTAACGCTAACCCTAATTCTAATCCTAACCCAAACCCTAACCCTAACACTAACCCAAACCATAAACCTAACCCTAACCTTAACCCTAATGCTAACCCTAAACCTAATTCACACTCAAACCCTAACCCTAACCCTAACCCTAACCCTAACCCTAATCCAAACCCGAACCCTAACCCTAACCCTAACCCTACCACTAATCCTAACCCTAATCCTAACCCTAACCCAAACCCTAAATCTAATCCTAACCCTAAGCCCTAAACCTAATCCTAATCCTAACCCTAAACCTAACCCAAACACAAACCCTAAACTTAACCCTAATCGTAACCCTAATACTAACCCTAACCCTAATCCACACCCTAACCCTAACACTAACCCTAACCCTAACCCTAACCCTAATCCTAACCGAAACCCAAACCCTAACCCTAACCGTAACCAAAACCCTAACCCTAAACCTAACCCTAACCCAAACACTAACCTTAACACTAAGCCTAACCCTAACACTATCACTAACCCTAACCCTAACACTAATCATAACCGAAACCCAAACCCTAACCCTAACCCTAACCTTAACCCTAATGCTAACCCTAATCCTAAATCAAACTCAAACACTAACCCTAACACTAACTCTAACCCTAACCCTAACCCTAAACCTAACACTAACTCAAACCCTAACCATAACACTAATTCTAACCCCAACCCAAAACCTAAGCCTAACCCTAAAGCTAACCCAAAACCTAAACCTAACCCTAACACAAACCCTAACCCTAAACCCTAACCCAAACCCTAACCCTAACCCTAACCTTAATTCTAACCCTAACCCAAAACCTAAACCTAACCCTAACACAAACCCTAA
>JAJHUQ010000035.1:9550000-9560000 GCA_035773235.1 Eospalax fontanierii | reverse complement strand
ACTAACCCTAACCCAAACCCTAACCCTAACACTAAAACTAAACCTAACACTAACCAAAGCGCTAACCCTAACCCTAACACAAACCAAAACCCTAACCCTAACCCTAATCCTAACCCTAACCCTAACCCTAACCTTAACCCTAACCCAAACATTAAACCTAACCTAATACTAACCCTAACCCTAACCCTAATCCAAACCATAAACCTAACCCTAACCCAAACCCAACCCCTAACCCTAACCCTAACCCAAACCCTAAATCTAACCCTAACCCTAACCCTAAACCTAACTAAAACCCTAACCCTAACCCTAACCCTAACCCAAAACCTAACCCGAAACCTAACCCGAAGCCTTTTCCTAACCCTAACCCTAACACAAAAAATAACCCTAACCCTAACACAAACCCTAACCCTAACCCTAACCCTAACCCAAAACCTAACTTTAACCCAAACCCTAACCCTAACGCGAACCCTAAACCTAACCCTAACCCTCTCCCTAACCTTAAACCTAACCCAAACCCAAACCCTAAACTTAACCCTAATCGTAAACCTAACCCAAAACCTAACCCTAACCCAAACACTAACCTTAACACTAAGCCTAACCCTAACACTATCACTAAACCTAACCCTAACCCTAATCATAACCGAAACCCAAACCCTAACCCTAACCCTAACCCTAACCCAAACCCTAACCCTAACCCTAACATTAACCCTAACTCAAACCCTAACCATAACCCTAATTCTATCCCGAACCCAAAACCTAAAACTAACCCTAACACAAACTCTAACCCAAACCCTAACAATAAGCCTAACCCTAACCCTATTCCTAACCCAAACCGTAACCCTAACCCTAACCCTAACCCTATTCCTAACCCTAACCCTAACCCTAACCTTAACCCAAACCCTAACCCTAAACCTAACCCTAACCCAAACCCTAATCAAACCCTAACTCTAAAACAAACCCTAACCCTCAGACTAACCCTAACCGTAATCCTAAACCTAACCCTAACCCTAACCCAAAATGTAAACCTAACCCTAAACCTAACCCTAATCCAATACCTAACTCTAACCCAAACCCTAACAATAACCCTAACACTACTCCTAACACTAACCCTAACCCTAACCCTAAGCCTAACCCTAACCCTATTCCTAACCGTAACCCTAAACCCTAACCCTAAACAATACCCTAAACATAACCTTCACGCTAACCCTAACCCTAACCCAAACCCTAACCCTAACCTTAACCCTAAATCAAACCCTAAACTTAAACCTAAACCTAACCCTAACCCTAACCCTAACCCTATTGCTAATCCTAACCCTAACCCTAATTTTAAACCAAATCCTAACCCAAACCCTAACGCTAAACCTAACCCTAACCCAAACGCTAACCCTAACCCAAACCCTAAACCTAACACTAAACTTAACCCTAAGCCTATCCCAAACCCTAACGCTAACCCTAATTCTAATCCTAACCCAAACCCTAACCCTAACACTAACCCAAACCATAAACCTAACCCTAACCTTAACCCTAATGCTAACCCTAAACCTAATTCAAACTCAAACCCTAACCCTAACCCTAACCCTAACCCTAACCCTAAACCTAACCCAAACCCTAACCGTAACCCTAACCCTAACCCTAATCCTAACCCTAATCCTAACCCTAACCCAAACCCTAAATCTAATCCTAACCCTAAGCCCTAAACCTAATCCTAATCCTAACCCTAAACCTAACCCAAACACAAACCCTAAACTTAACCCTAATCGTAACCCTAATACTAACCCTAACCCTAATCCACACCCTAACCCTAACACTAACCCTAACCCTAACCCTAACCCTAATCCTAACCGAAACCCAAACCCTAACCCTAACCGTAACCAAAACCCTAACCCTAAACCTAACGCTAACCCTTACCCAAACCCAAATCATAACCCTAACCGGAACCCTAACCCTAACCCTAAACCTAACTTTAAGCAAAACCCTAACCCTAACCCGAACCCTAAACCTAACCGTAACGCTATCCCTAACCTTAAACCTAACCGAAACCCAAACCGTAAACTTAACCCTAATCGTAAACCTAACCCAAAACCTAACCCTATCCCAAACACTAACCTTAACACTAAGCCTAACCCTAACACTATCACTAACCCTAACCCTAACCCTAATCATAACCGAAACCCAAACCCTAACCCTAACCCTAACATTAACCCTAATGCTAACCCTAATCCTAAATCAAACTCAAACACTAACCCTAACCCTAACCCTAACCCAAACCCTAACCCTAACCCTAACCCTACCTCAAACCCTAACCATAACCCTAATTCTAACCCGAACCCAAAACCTAACCCTAACCCTAAAGCTAACCCAAAACCTAAACCTAACCCTAACACAAACCCTAACCCTAAACCCTTACCCAAACCCTAACCCTAACCCTAACCCTAACCTTAACTCTAACCCAAACCCAAAACCTAAACCTAACCCTAACACAAACCCTAACCCAAACCCTAACCATAAACCTAATACTAACCCAATTCCAAAACCTAACCGTAACCCTAAACCTAACCCTAACCCTATTCCTAACACTAACCCTAACCCTAACCTTAACCCAAACCCTAACCCTAAACCTATCCCTAACCCAAACCCTAAGCAGACCCTAAACCTAACCCAAACCTTATCCCTAACCCAAATCCTAATCCTAATCCCAACCCCACTCCTTAACCTAATATTAACCCTAACCCAGACCCTAACCCTTACCCTAACCCTAACCCAAAACCTAAACCTAACCCTAACCCAAACCCTAAAACAAACCCTAACCCAAACGCTAAACCTAAACCTAAACCTAACCCTAACGGAAACCCTAACCCTAACACTAACCCTAACCCTGATCCTAAACCTAACACTAACCCTAACCCAAACCCTAATCCTAACACTAAAACTAAACCTAACACTAACCAAAGCGCTAACCCTAACACTAACACAAACCAAACTCCTACCCCTAACCCTAATCCTAACACTATCCCTAACCCTAACGTTAACCATAACCCAAACCTTAAACCTAACCTAATCCTAACCCTAACCCTAACCCTAATCCAAACCATAAACCTAACCCTAACCCAAACCCAACCCCTAACCCTAACCCTAACCCAAACCCTAAATCTAACCCTAACCCTAACCCTAAACCTAACTAAAACCCTAACCCTAACCCTAACCCTAACCCAAAACCTAACCCTAAACCTAACCCGAAGCCTTTTCCTAACCCTAACCCTAACACAAAAAATAACCCTAACCCTAACCCAAACCCTAACATTAACCCTAACCCTAACCCTAAACCTAACTTTAACCCAAACCCTAACCCTAACGCGAACCCTAAACCTAACCCTAACCCTCTCCCTAACCTTAAACCTAACCCAAACCCAAACCCTAAACTTAACCCTAATCGTAAACCTAACCCAAAACCTAACCCTAACCCAAACACTAACCTTAACACTAAGCCTAACCCTAACACTATCACTAAACCTAACCCTAACCCTAATCATAACCGAAACCCAAACTCTAACCCTAACCCTAAGCTTAACCCTAATGCTAACCCTAATCCTAACTCAAACTCAAACCCTAAACCTAACCCTAACCCTAACCAAAACCCTAACCCTAACCCTAACACTAACCCTAACTCAAACCCTAACCATAACCCTAATTCTAACCCGAACCCAAAACCTAAAACTAACCCTAACACAAACTCTAACCCAAACCCTAACAATAAGCCTAACCCTAACCCTATTCCTAACCCAAACCGTAACCCTAACCCTAACCCTGTTCCTAACCCTAACCCTAACCCTAACCTTAACCCAAACCCTAACCCTAAACCTAACCCTAACCCAAACCCTAATCAAACCCTAACTCTAAAACAAACCCTAACCCTAACACTAACCCTAACCGTAATCCTAAACCTAACCCTAACCCTAACCCAAAAAGTAAACCTAACCCTAAACCTAACCCTAATCCAATACCTAACTCTATCCCAAACCCTAACAATAACCCTAACACTACTCCTAACCCTAACTCAAACCCTAACCATAACCTTAACCCTAACCCTAACCCTAATCCTAACCCTAACCCTAACCCAAACCCTAACCCTAAACCTAACCCTAACCCTAACCCTAACCCTAACCCTAACCCTATTCCTAACCCAAACCGTAACCCTAACCCTAAGCCTAACCCTAACCCTAACCCTAAACCTAACCCTAACCCTATTCCTAACCGTAACTCTAAACCCTAACCCTAAACAATTCCCTAAACATAACCTTCACGCTAACCCTAACCCTAACCCAAACCCTAACCCTAACCTTAACCCTAAATCAAACCCTAAACCTAAACCTAAACCTAACCCTAACCCTAACCCTAACCCTATTGCTAATCCTAACCCTAACCCTAATTTTAAACCAAATCCTAACCCAAACCCTAACCCTAAACCTAACCCTAACCCTAACACTAACCTAACCCTAACTCAAACCCTAACCATAACCTTAACCCTAACCCTAACCCTAATCCTAACCCTAACCCTAACCCAAACCCTAACCCTAAACCTAACCCTAACCCTAACCCTAACCCTAACCCTAACCCTAAACCTAACCCTAACCCTAACCCTAACCCTATTCCTAACCCTAACCCTAAACCCTTACCCTAACCAATACCCTAAACAAAACCCTCACGCTAACCCTAATCCTAACACAAACCCTAACACTAAACCTAACCCTAACCAAAACCCTAACCCTAAGCCTAACCTTAACCCAAACCAAAACCCTAACCCTAACTCTATCCTAACTCTAACCCTAATCAAAACCCTAACATTAACCCTAACCCTAACCCTAACCCTATTCCTAAACTTAACCCTAAACCTAACCTTAACCCAAAACCTAACTGTAAATCTAACCCAAACCCTAACCCTAACTCAAACCCTAACCCTAAGACAAACCCTAACCCTAAAACTAACCCTAACCCAAATCCTAAACCTAACCCTAACCCTAACCCAAACCCTAACCCTAACCCTAACCCAAAAACTAACCCTAACTCGAACCCTAACCCAAAACCTAATCCTAACCCTAACCCTAACCCTTACCGTAACCCTAACCCTATTCCTAACATTAACCCTAAACCTAACCTTAACCCAAACCCTAACCCAAACCCTAACCCTAACCCTAACCCTAACCCAAACCCTAACCCAAATCCTAACCCTAACCCTAACCCTAACCCTAACTCAAATACTAACCCTAACCCTAAACCTAACCCTAACCCTTATCCTAACCCTAAACCTAACCCAAAAAATAACACTAACCCTAAACCAAAGCTTAACCATAACCCTAACCCTAACCCTTACCCAAACCCTAAACCTAAACCAAACCCTAATCTAATGCTAACCCTAACCCAACCCCAAAAACAAACGCTATCTCGGACCCTAAACCAAACCCTGCTCCTAACCCTAACCCTAACCCATACCCTAACCCTAACCCTATTCCTAACCCTAACCCTAAACCTAAACTTAACCCAAACCCTAACCCACACCCTAACCCTAAACTTAACTCTAACTCAAACTCTAACCCTAACTCGAACCTTACTCCTAACCCAAACACTAACCCAAACCCTAACAATAACCCTAACACTATTCCTAACACTAACCCTAACCCTAACCCTAACCTTAACCCTAATGCTAACCCTAATCCTCACTCAAACTCAAACCCTAAACCTAACCCTAACCCTAACCGAAACCCTAAGCCTAACCCTAACCCTAACCCTAACTCAAACTCTAAACATAACCCTAATTCTAACCCGAACCCAAACCCTAAAACGAACCCTAACACAAACTCTAACCCAAACCCTAACAATAAGCCTAACCCTAACCCTATTCCTAACCCTAACCGTAACCCTAACCCTAACCCTAACCCTATTCCTAACCCTAACCATAACCCTAACCTTAACCCAAACCCTAACCCTAAACCTAACCCTAACCCAAACCCTAATCAAACCTAACTCTAACCCAAAACCTAACCCTAACACTAACCCTAACCGTAATCCTAAAACTAACCCTAACCCTAACCCAAAAAGTAAACCTAACCCTAAACCTAACCCTAACCCAAAACCTAACCCTAACCCAAATCCTAATCCTAATCCTAACCCTAATCCTAAACCTAACTCTAACCCTAATCCAAACCCTAACACTAACACTAACCCTAAACCATACCCTAAACCTAACCCTAACCCTAACCCAAACCATAACACTAACCCTAACCTTAACCCAAAGGCTAAGCCTAAACCTAACTCAAACTCAAACCCTAACCCTAAAACTAACCCTAACCTAAACCCTAACCCTAACACTAACCTAACCCTAAATCAAACCCTAACCATAACCCTAACCCTAACCCTAACCCAAACCCTAACCCTAACACAAACCCTAACCCTAACCCAAACCCAAACCCTAACCCTAACCCTAACCCTAACTCAAACCCTAACCCTAACCCTAACCCTAACTCAAACCCTAACCCTAAACCTAACCCTAACCCTAACCCAAACCCTAACCCAAATCCTAACCCTAACCCAAACCCTAACCCTAACCCAAATCCTAACCCTAATCCTAATCCTAACCCTAATGCTAACCCGGACCCAACTTCTAACCCTAACCCAAACCTGGAACCTAACATGAACCCTAACCCTAATCCTAAACCTAACCCTAACCCTAACCCATAAAGTAAACCTAACCCTAAAACTAAGCCTAACCCAAACCCTAACCCTAACCCTAATTCTAATCCTAACCCAAACCCTAACCCTAACACTAACCCAAACCATAAACCTAACCCTAACCTTAACCCTAATGATAACCCTAAACCTCATTCAAACTCAAACCCTAACCCTAACCCTACCCCTAATCCTAACCCTAATCCTAACTCTAACCCAAACCCTAAACCTAATACTAACCCTAAACCCTAACCCTAACCCTATCCCTAACCTTAAACCTAACCCAAACACAAACCCTAAACTTAACCCTAATCGTAAACCTAACCCTAAACCTAACCCTAACCCAAACACTATCCTTAACACTAAGCCTAACCCTAACACTATCACTAACCCTAACCCTAACCCTAATCATAACCGAAACCCAAACCCTAACCCTAACCCTAACCTTAACCCTAATGCTAACCCTAAGCCTAAATCAAACTCAAACACTAACCATAACCCTAACCCTAACCCAAACCCTAACCCTAACCCTAACCCTAACTCAAACCCTAACCATAACCCTAATTCTAACCCGAACCCAAAACCTAACCCTAACCCTAAAGCTAACCCAAAACCTAAACCTAACCCTAACACAAACCCTAACCCTAAACCCTAACCCAAACCCTAACCCTAACCCTAACCTTAACTCTAAACCTAACCCAAAACCTAAACCTAACCCTAACACAAACCCTAACCCAAACCCTAACCATAAACCTAATGCTAACCCTATTCCTAAACCTAACCGTAACCCTAAACCTAACCCTAACCCTATTCCTAACACTAACCCTAACCCTAACCTTAACCCAAACCCTAACCCTAAACCTAACCCTAACCCAAACCCTAAGCAAACCCTAAACCTAACCCAAACCTTAATCCTAACCCAAATCCTAATCCTAAACCTAACCCCAATCCTAAACCTAACATTAACCCTAACCCAAACCCTAACCCTAACCCTAACCCTAACCCAAAACCCAAACCTAACCCTAACCCAAACCCTAAAACAAACCCTAACCCAAACACTAAACCTAACCCTAAACCTAACCCTAACGGAAACCCTAACCCTAACACTAACCCTAACCCTGATCCTAAACCTAACACTAACCCTAACCCAAACCCCAACCCTAACACTAAAACTAAACCTAACACTAACCCAAGCGCTAACCCTAACCCTAACACAAACCAAAACCCTAACCCTAACCCTAATCCTAACCCTATCCCTAACCCTAACCCTAACCCTAACCCAAACCTTAAACCTAACCCTAACCCTAATCAAACCTAACTCTAACCCAAACCCTAACCCTAACACTAACCCGAACCGTAATCCTAAAACTAACCCTAACCCTAACCCAAAAAGTAAACCTAACCCTAAACCTAACCCTAACCCAAAACCTAACCCTAACCCAAATCCTAATCCTAATCCTAACCCTAATCCTAAACCTAACTCTAACCCTAAACCAAACCCTAACCCTAACACTAACCCTAACCCAAACCCTAACCCTAACCCTAACCCAAACCATAACACTAACCCTAACCTTAACCCAAAGGCTAAGCCTAAACCTAACTCAAACTCAAACCCTAACCCTAAAACTAACCCTAACCCAAACCCTAACCCTAACACTAACCTAACCCTAAATCAAACCCTAACCATAACCCTAACCCTAACCCTAACCCAAACCCTAACCCTAACACTAACCCTAACCCTAACCCAAACCCAAATCCTAACCCTAACGCTAACCCTAACTCAAACCCTAACCCTAACCCTAATCCTAACTCAAACCCTAACCCTAAACCTAACCCTAACCCTAACCCAAACCCTAACCCAAATCCTAACCCTAACCCTAACCCTAACAATAACCCTAACCCTAACCCTATCTCAAACACTAACCCTAACCCTAACCCAAACCCTAACCCTAAACCTAACCCTAACCCTTATCCTAACCCTAAACCTAACCCAAAAATTAATCCTAACCCTAAACCCAACCCTAACCCTAACCCTAGACCTAAACCTAACCCTAAACCTAACCCTAACCCTAACCCTATTGCTAATCCTAAACCTAACCCTAACTTTAACCCAAACCCTAACCCAAACCCTAACCCTAAACCTCACCCTAACCCATGCCCGAACCCTCACCCTAACCCTAAGCCAATCCCTAATCTTAAACCTAATCCTAATCCTAACCCTAACGCTAACCCTAACCCAAATTCTAACCCTAACCCAAACCTGAAACCTAACATTAAACCTAACCCTAATCCTAAACCTAACCCTAACCCTAACCCATAAAGTAAACCTAACCCTAAAACTAAGCCTAACCCAAACGCTAACCCTAACCCTAATTCTAATCCTAACCCAAACCCTAACCCTAACACTAACCCAAACCATAAACCTAACCCTAACCTTAACCCTAATGATAACCCTAAACCTCATTCAAACTCAAACCCTAACCCTAACCCTACCCCTAATTCTAACCCTAATCCTAACTCTAACCCAAACCCTAAACCTAATCCTAACCCTAAACCCTAACCCTAACCCTATCCCTAACCTTAAACCTAACCCAAACCCAAACCCTAAACTTAACCCTAATCGTAAACCTAACCCTAAACCTAACCCTAACCCAAACACTAACCTTAACACTAAGCCTAACCCTAACACTATCACTAACCCTAACCCTAACCCTAATCATAACCGAAACCCAAACCCTAACCCTAACCCTAACCTTAACCCTAATGCTAACCCTAATCCTAAATCAAACTCAAACACTAACCCTAACCCTAACCCTAACCCAAACCCTAACCCTAACCCTAACCCTAACTCAAACCCTAACCATAACCCTAATTGTAACCCGAAACCAAAACCTAACCCTAACCCTAAAGCTAACCCAAAACCTAAACCTAACCCTAACACAAACCCTAACCCTAAACCCTAACCCAAACCCTAACCCTAACCCTAACCTTAACTCTAACCCTAACCCAAAACCTAAACCTAACCCTAACACAAACCCTAACCCAAACCCTAACCATAAACCTAATACTAACCCTATTCCTAAACCTAACCGTAACCCTAAACCTAACCCTAACCCTATTCCTAACACTAACCCTAACCCTAACCTTAACCCAAACCCTAACCCTAAACCTAACGCTAACCCTATCCCTAACCTTAAACCTAACCCAAACACAAACCCTAAACTTAACCCTAATCGTAACCCTAACCCTAAACCTAACCCTAACCCAAACACTATCCTTA
>JAJHUQ010000035.1:9522500-9542500 GCA_035773235.1 Eospalax fontanierii | reverse complement strand
CCTAACACAAACCCTAACCCAAACCCTAACCATAAACCTAATACTAACCCTATTCCTAAACCTAACCGTAACGCTAAACCTACCCCTAACCCTATTCCTAACACTAACCCTAACCCTAACCTTAACCCAAACCCTAACCCTAAACCTAACCCTAACCCAAACCCTAAGCAAACCCTAAACCTAACCCAAACCTTAACCCTAACCCAAATCCTAATCCTAACCCTAACCCCAATCCTAAACCTAACATTAACCCTAACCCAAACCCTAACCCTAACCCTAACCCTAACCCAAAACCTAAACCTAACCCTAAACCAAACCCTAAAACAAACCCTAACCCAAACCCTAAACCTAACCCTAAACCTAACCCTAACGGAAACCCTAACCCTAACACTAACCCTAACCCTGATCCTAAACCTAACACTAACCCTAACCCAAACCCTAACCCTAACACTAAAACTAAACCTAACACTAACCCAAGCGCTAACCCTAACCCTAACACAAACCAAAACCCTAACCCTAACCCTAATCCTAACCCTATCCCTAACCCTAACCCTAACCCTAACCCAAACCTTAAACCTAACCTAATCCTAACCCTAACCCTAACCCTAATCAAACCTAAATCTAACCCAAACCCTAACCCTAACACTAACCCTAACCGTAATCCTAAAACTAACCCTATCCCTAACCCACAAAGTAAACCTAACCCTGAACCTAACCCTAACCCAAAACCTAACCCTAACCCAAATCCTAATCCTAATCCTAACCCTAATCCTAAACCTAACTCTAACCCTAAACCAAACCCTAACCCTAACACTAACCCTAACCCAAACCCTAACCCTAACCCTAAGCCTAACCCAAACCATAACACTAACCCTAACCTTAACCCAAAGGCTAAGCCTAAACCTAACTCAAACTCAAACCCTAACCCTAAAACTAACCCTAACCCAAACCCTAACCCTAACACTAACCTAACCCTAAATCAAACCCTAACCATAACCCTAACCCTAACCCTAACCCAAACCCTAACCCTAACACTAACCCTAAACCTAACCCAAACCCAAACCCTAACACTAACCCTAACCCTAACTCAAACCCTAACCCTAACCCTAATCCTAACTCAAACCCTAACCCTAAACCTAACCCTAACCCTAACCCAAATCCTAACCCTAACCCTAACCCTAACAATAACCCTAACCCTAACCCTATCTCAAACACTAACCCTAACCCTAACCCAAACCCTAACCCTAAACCTAACCCTAACCCTTATCCTAACCCTAAACCTAACCCAAAAAATAAAACTAACCCTAAACCAAACCCTAACCCTAACCCTAAACCTAAACCTAACCCTAAACCTAACCCTAACCCTAACCCTATTGCTAATCCTAAACCTAACCCTAACTTTAACCCAATCCCTATCCCAAACCCTAACCCTAAGCCTCACCCTAACCCATGCCCGTTCCCTCACCCTAACCCTAAGCCAATTCCTATTCTTAACCCTAATCCTAATCCTAACCCTAACGCTAACCCTAACCCAAATTCTAACCCTAACCCAAACCTGAAACCTAACATTAAACCTAACCCTAATCCTAAACCTAACCCTAACCCTAACCCATAAAGTAAATGTAACCCTAAAACTAAGCCTAACCCAAACGCTAACCCTAACCCTAATTCTAATCCTAACCCAAACCCTAACCCTAACACTAACCCAAACCATAAACCTAACCCTAACCTTAACCCTAATGATAACTCTAAACCTCATTCAAACTCAAACCCTAACCCTAACCCTACCCCTAATCCTAACCCTAATCCTAACTCTAACCCAAACCCTAAACCTAATCCTACCCCTAAACCCTAACCCTAACCCTATCCCTAACCTTAAACCTAACCCAAACCCAAACCCTAAACTTAACCCTAATCGTAAACCTAACCCTAAACCTAACCCTAACCCAAACACTAACCTTAACACTAAGCCTAACCCTAACACTATCACTAACCCTAACCCTAACCCTAATCATAACCGAAACCCAAACCCTAACCCTAACCCTAACCTTAACCCTAATGCTAACCCTAATCCTAAATCAAACTCAAACACTAACCCTAACCCTAACCCTAACCCAAACCCTAACCCTAACCCTAACCCTAACTCAAACCCTAACCATAACCCTAATTCTAACCCGAACCCAAAACCTAACCCTAACCCTAAAGCTAACCCAAAACCTAAACCTCACCCTAACACAAACCCCAACCCCAAACCCTAACCCAAACCCTAACCCTAAACCTAACCTGAACTCTAACCCTAAACCAAAACCTAAACCTAACCCTAACACAAACCCTAACCCAAACCCTAACCATAAACCTAATACTAACCCTATTCCTAAACCTAACCGTAACCCTAAACCTAACCTTAACCCTATTCCTAACACTAACCCTAACCCTAACCTTAACCCAAACCCTAACCCTAAACCTAACCCTAACCCAAACCCTAAGCAAACCCTAAACCTAACCCAAACCTTAACCCTAACCCAAATCCTAATCCTAACCCTAACCCCAATCCTAAACCTAACATTAACCCTAACCCAAACCCTAACCCTAACCCTAACCCTAACCCAAAACCTAAACCTAACCCTAACCCAAACCCTAAAACAAACCCTAACCCAAACCCTAACCCTAAACCTAACCCTAACCCTTTTCCTAACCCCAACACAAACCCTACCCCTACCACTAACCCTAACCCTGATCCTAAACCTAACACTAAGCCTAACCCAAAACCTAACCCTAACACTAAAACTAAACCTAACACTAACCCAAGCGCTAACCCTAACCCTAACACAAGCCAAAACCCTAACCCTAACCCTAATCCTAACCCTATCCCTAACCCTAACCCTAACCCTAACCCAAACCTTAAACCTAACCTAATCCTAACCCTAACCCTAACCCTAATCCAAACCATAAACCTAACCCTAACCCAAACCCAACACCCAACCCTAACCCTAAGCCAAACCCTAAATCTAACCCTAACCCTAACCCAAAACCTAACCCTAAACCTAACCCGAAGCCTTTTCCTAACCCTAACCCTAACACAAAAAATAACCCTAACCCTAACCCAAACCCTAACATTAACCCTAACCCTAACCCTAAACCTAACTTTAACCCAAACCCTAACCCTAAGGCGAACCCTAAACCTAACCCTAACCCTCTCCCTAACCTTAAACCTAACCCAAACCCAAACCCTAAACTTAACCCTAATCGTAAACCTAACCCAAAACCTAACCCTAACCCAAACACTAACCTTAACACTAAGCCTAACCCTAACACTATCACTAAACCTAACCCTAACCCTAATCATAACCGAAACCCAAACCCTAACCCTAACCCTAAGCTTAACCCTAATGCTAACCCTAATCCTAACTCAAACTCAAACCCTAAACCTAACCCTAACCCTAACCCAAACCCTAACCCTAACCCTAACCCTAACACTAACCATAACTCATACCCTAACCATAACCCTAATTCTAACCCGAACCCAAAACCTAAAACTAACCCTAACACAAACTCTAACTCAAACCCTAACAATAAGCCTAACCCTAACCCTATTCCTAACCCAAACCGTAACCCTAACCCTAACCCTAATCCTATTCCTAACCCTAACCCTAACCCTAACCTTAACCCAAACCCTAACCCTAAACCTAACCCTAACCCATAACCCTAATAAAACCCTAACTCTAAAACAAACCCTAACCCTAACACTAACCCTAACCGTAATCCTAAACCTAACCCTAACCCTAACCCAAAAAGTAAACCTAACCCTTAACCTAGCCCTAATCCAATACCTAACTCTAACCCAAACCCTAACAATAACCCTAACACTACTCCTAACACTAACCCTAACCCTAACCCTAAACCTAACCCTAACCCTATTCCTAACCGTAACCCTAAACCCTAACCCTAAACAATACCCTAAACATAACCTTCACGCTACCCCTAACCCTAACCCAAACCCTAACCCTAACCTTAACCCTAAATCAAACCCTAAACCTAAACCTAAACCTAACCCTAACCCTAACCCTAACCCTATTGCTAATCTTAACCCTAATCCTAATTTTAAACCAAATCCTAACCCAAACCCTAACCCTAAACCTAACCCTAACCCAAACGCTAACCCTAACCCAAACCCTAAACCTAACAGTAAACCTAACCCTAAGCCTATCCCAAACCCTAACGCTAACCCTAATTCTAATCCTAACCCAAACCCTAACCCTAACACTAACCCAAACCATAAACCTAACCCTAACCTTAACCCTAATGCTAACCCTAAACCTAATTCACAATCAAACCCTAACCCTAACCCTAACCCTAACCCTAATCCAAACCCGAACCCTAACCCTAACCCTAACCCTACCCCTAATCCTAACCCTAATCCTAACCCTAACCCATACCCTAAATCTAATCCTAACCCTAAGCCCTAAACCTAATCCTAATCCTAACCCTAAACCTAACCCAAACACAAAGCCTAAACTTAACCCTAATCGTAACCCTAATACTAACCCTAACCCTAATCCACACCCTAACCCTAACACTAACCCTAACCCTAACCCTAACCCTAATCCTAACCGAAACCCAAACCCTAACCCTAACCGTAACCAAAACCCTAACCCTAAACCTAACCCTAACCCCAACACTAACCTTAACACTAAGCCTAACCCTAACACTATCACTAACCCTAACCCTAACCCTAATCATAACCGAAACCCAAACCCTAACCCTAACCCTAACCTTAACCCTAATGCTAACCCTAATCCTAAATCAAACTCAAACACTAACCCTAACCCTAACCCTAACCCAAACCCTAACCCTAACCCTAACACTAACTCAAACCCTAACCATAACCCTAATTCTAACCCGAACCCAAAACCTAAGCCTAACCCTAAAGCTAACCCAAAACCTAAACCTAACCCTAACACAAACCCTAACCCTAAACCCTAACCCAAACCCTAACCCTAACCCTAACCTTAACTCTAACCCTAACCCAAAACCTAAACCTAACCCTAACACAAATCCTAACCCAAATCCTAACCATAAACCTAATACTAACCCTATTCCTAAACCTAACCGTAACCCTAAACCTAACCCTAACCCTATTCCTAACACTAACCCTAACCCTAACCTTAACCCAAAAACTAACCCTAAACCTAACCCTAACCCAAACCCTAAGCAAACCCTAACCCTAACCCAAACCTTAACCCTAACCCAAATCCTAATCCTAACCCTAACCCCAATCCTAAACCTAACATTAACCCTAAACCAAACCCTAACCCTAACCCTAACCCTAACCCAAAACCTAAACCTAACCCTAACCCAAACCCTAAAACAAACCCTAACCCAAACCCTAAACCTAACCCTAACCCTACACCATAAACTAACCCTAACCCTGACCCAAACCCTAACCCTAACACTATACCTAACCCAAACCCTAACCCTAACCCTAATCAAACCTTAACTCTAAAACAAACCCTAACCCTAACCCTAACCCTAAACCTAACCCTAACACAAACCAAAACCCTAACCCTAACCCTAATCCTAACCCTAACCCTAACCCTAACCCTAACCCTAACCCTAACCCAAATCTTAAACCTAACCTATTCCTAACCCTAACCCTAACCCTAACCTTAACCCAAACCCTAACCCTAAACCTAACCCTAACCCAAACCCTAATCAAACCCTAACTCTAAAACAAACCCTAACCCTAACACTAACCCTAACCGTAATCCTAAACCTAACCATAACCCTAACCCAAAAAGTAAACCTAACCCTAAACCTAACCCTAATCCAAAACCTAACCCTAACCCAAACCCTAACAATAACCCTAACACTATTCCTAACACTAACCCTAACCCTAACCCTAAACCTAACACTAACCCTATTCCTAACCGTAACCCTAAACCCTAACCCTAAACAATACCCTAAACATAACCTTCACGCTAACCCTAACCCTAACCCAAACCCTAACCCTAACCTTAACCCTAAATCAAACCCTAAACCTAAACCTAACCCTAACCCTAACCCTAACCCTATTGCTGATCCTAAACCTAACCCTAATTTTAAACCAAATCCTAACCCAAACCCTAACCCTAAACCTAACCCTAACCCAAACGCAAACCCTAACCCAAACCCTCAACCTAACACTATACCTAAGCCTAAGCCTATCCCAAACCCTAACTCTAACCCTAATTCTAATCCTAACCCACACCCTAGCCCTAACACTAACCCAAGCCATAAGCCTAGCACTAACCTTAACCCTAATGCTAACCCTAAACCTAATTCAAACTCAAACCCTAACCCTAACCCTAACCCTAACCCTAACCCTAACCCAAACCCTAACCCTAACCCTAACCCTACCCCTAATCCTAACCCTAATCGTAACCTTAACCCAAACCCTAAATCTAATCCTAACCCTAAACCCTAAACCTAATCCTAATCCTAACCCTAAACCTAACCCAAACACAAACCCTAAACTTAACCCTAATCGTAACCCTAATACTAACCCTAACCCTAATCCACACCCTAACCCTAACACTAACCCTAACCCTAATCCTAACCGAAACCCAAACCCTAACCCTAACCGTAACCAAAACCCTAACCCTAAACCTAACGCTAACCCTATCCCTAATCTTAAACCTAACCCAAACCCAAACCCTAAACTTAACCCTAATCGTAAACCTAACCCTAAACCTAACCCTAACCCAAACACTAACCTTAACACTAAGCCTAACCCTAACACTATCACTAACCCTAACCCTAACCGTAATCATAACCGAAACCCAAACCCTAACCCTAACCCTAACCTTAACCCTAATGCTAACCCTAATCCTAAATCAAACTCAAACACTAACCCTAACCCTAACCCTAACCCAAACCCTAACCCTAACCCTAACCCTAACTCAAACCCTAACCATAACCCTAATTCTAACCCGAACCCAAAACCTAACCCTAACCCTAAAGCTAACCCAAAACCTAAACCTAACCCTAACACAAACCCTAACCCTAAACCCTAACCCAAACCCTAACCCTAACCCTAAACTTAACTCTAACCCTAACCCAAAACCTAAACCTAACCCTAACACAAACCCTAACCCAAACCCTAACCATAAACCTAACCCTAACCCAATCCCTAAGCAAACCCTAAACCTAACCCAAACCTTAACCCTGACTCAAATCCTAATCCTAACCCTAACCCCAATCCTAAACCTAACATTAACCCTAACCCAAACCCTAACCCTTACCCTAACCCTAACTCAAAACTTAAACCTAGCCCTAAACCAAACCCTAAAACAAACCCTAACCCAAACCCTAAACCTAACCCTAAACCTAACCCTAACGGAAACCCTAACCCTAACACTAACCCTAACCCTGATCCTAAACCTAACACTAACCCTAACCCAAACCCTAACCCTAACACTAAAACTAAACCTAACACTAACCCAAGCGCTAACCCTAACCCTAACACAAACCAAAACCCTAACCCTAACCCTAATCCTAACCCTATCCCTAAACCTAACCCTAACCCTAACCCAAACCTTAAACCTAACCTAATCCTAACCCTAACCCTAACCCTAATCAAACCTAACTCTAACCCAAACCCTAACCCTAACACTAACCCGAACCGTAATCCTAAAACTAACCCTAACCCTAACCCAAAAAGTAAACCTAACCCTAAACCTAACCCTAACCCAAAACCTAACCCTAACCCAAATCCTAATCCTAATCCTAACCCTAATCCTAAACCTAACTCTAACCCTAAACCAAACCCTAACCCTAACACTAACCCTAACCCAAACCCTAACCCTAACCCTAACCCAAACCATAACACTAACCCTAACCTTAACCCAAAGGCTAAGCCTAAACCTAACTCAAACTCAAACCCTAACCCTAAAACTAACCCTAACCCAAACCCTAACCCTAACACTAACCTAACCCTAAATCAAACCCTAACCATAACCCTAACCCTAACCCTAACCCAAACCCTAACCCTAACACTAACCCTAACCCTAACCCAAACCCAAACCCTAACCCTAACCCTAACCCTAACTCAAACCCTAACCCTAACCCTAATCCTAACTCAAACCCTAACCCTAAACCTAACCCTAACCCTAACCCAAGCCCCAACCCAAATCCTAACCCTAACCCTAACCCTAACAATAACCCTAACCCTAACCCTATCTCAAACACTAACCCTAACCCTAACCCAAACCCTAACCCTAAACCTAACCCTAACTCTTATCCTAACCCTAAACCTAACCCAAAAAATAAAACTAACCCTAAACCAAACCCTAACCCTAACCCTAAACCTAAACCTAACCCTAAACCTAACCCTAACCCTAACCCTATTGCTAATCCTAAACCTAACCCTAACTTTAACCCAAACCCTAACCCTAAACCTCACCCTAACCCATGCCCGAACCCTCACCCTAACCCTAAGCCAATCCCTAATCTTAAACCTAATCCTAATCCTAACCCTAACGCTAACCCTAACCCAAATTCTAACCCTAACCCAAACCTGAAACCTAACATTAAACTTAACCCTAATCCTAAACCTAACCCTAACCCTAACCCATAAAGTAAACCTAACCCTAAAACTAAGCCTAACCCAAACGCTAACCCTAACCCTAATTCTAATCCTAACCCAAACCCTAACCCTAACACTAACCCAAACCATAAACCTAACCCTAACCTTAACCCTAATGATAACCCTAAACCTCATTCAAACTCAAACCCTAACCCTAACCCTACCCCTAATCCTAACCCTAATCCTAACTCTAACCCAAACCCTAAACCTAATCCTAACCCTAAACCCTAACCCTAACCCTATCCCTAACCTTAAACCTAACCCAAACCCAAACCCTAAACTTAACCCTAATCGTAAACCTAACCCTAAACCTAACCCTAACCCAAACACTAACCTTAACACTAAGCCTAACCCTAACACTATCACTAACCCTAACCCTAACCCTAATCATAACCGAAACCCAAACCCTAACCCTAACCCTAACCTTAACCCTAATGCTAACCCTAATCCTAAATCAAACTCAAACACTAACCCTAACCCTAACCCTAACCCAAACCCTAACCCTAACCCTAACCCTAACTCAAACCCTAACCATAACCCTAATTCTAACCCGAACCCAAAACCTAACCCTAACCCTAAAGCTAACCCAAAACCTAAACCTAACACTAACACAAACCCTAACCCTAAACCCTAACCCAAACCCTAACCCTAGCCCTAACCTTAACTCTAACCCTAACCCAAAACCTAAACCTAACCCTAACACAAACCCTAACCCAAACCCTAACCATAAACCTAATACTAACCCTATTCCTAAACCTAACCATAACCCTAAACCTAACCCTAACCCTATTTCTAACACTAACCCTAACCCTAACCTTAACCCAAACCCTAACCCTAAACCTAACCCTAACCCAAACCCTAAGCAAACCCTAAACCTAACCCAAACCTTAACCCTAACCCAAATCCTAATCCTAAACCTAACCCCAATCCTAAACCTAACATTAACCCTAACCCAAACCCTAACCCTAACCCTAACCCTAACCCAAAACCTAAACCTAACCCTAACCCAAACCCTAAAACAAACCCTAACCCAAACCATAACACTAACCCTAACCTTAACCCAAAGGCTAAGCCTAAACCTAACTCAAACTCAAACCCTAACCCTAAAACTAACCCTAACCCAAACCCTAACCCTAACACTAACCTAACCCTAAATCAAACCCTAACCATACCCCTACCCCTAACCCTCACCCAAACCCTAACCCTAACACTAACCCTAACCCTAACTCAAACCCAAACCCTAACGCTAACCCTAACCCTAACTCAAACCCTAACCCTAAACCTAATGCTAACTCAAAACCTAACCCTAAACCTAACCCTAACCCTAACCCAAACCCTAACCCAAATCCTAACCCTAACCCTAACCCTAACAATAACCCTAACCCTAACCCTATCTCAAACACTAACCCTAACCCTAACCCAAACCCTAACCCTAAACCTAACCCTAACCCTTATCCTAACCCTAAACCTAACCCAAAAAATAAAACTAACCCTAAACCAAAGCCTAACCCTAACCCTAAACCTAAACCTAACCCTAAACCTAACCCTAACCCTAACCCTATTGCTAATCCTAAACCTAACCCTAACTTTAACCCAAACCCTAACCCAAACCCTAACCCTAAACCTCACCCTAACCCATGCCCGAACCCTCACCCTAACCCTAAGCCAATCCCTAATCTTAAACCTAATCCTAATCCTAACCCTAACGCTAACCCTAACCCAAATTCTAACCCTAACCCAAACCTGAAACCTAACATTAAACCTAACCCTAATCCTAAACCTAACCCTAACCCTAACCCATAAAGTAAACCTAACCCTAAAACTAAGCCTAACCCAAACGCTAACCCTAACCCTAATTCTAATCCTAACCCAAACCCTAACCCTAACACTAACCCAAACCATAAACCTAACCCTAACCTTAACCCTAATGATAACCCTAAACCTCATTCAAACTCAAACCCTAACCCTAACCCTACCCCTAATCCTAACCCTAATCCTAACTCTAACCCAAACCCTAAACCTAATCCTAACCCTAAACCCTAACCCTAACCCTATCCCTAACCTTAAACCTAACCCAAACCCAAACCCTAAACTTAACCCTAATCGTAAACCTAACCCTAAACCTAACCCTAACCCAAACACTAACCTTAACACTAAGCCTAACCCTAACACTATCACTAACCCTAACCCTAACCCTAATCATAACCGAAACCCAAACCCTAACCCTAACCCTAACCTTAACCCTAATGCTAACCCTAATCCTAAATCAAACTCAAACACTAACCCTAACCCTAACCCTAACCCAAACCCTAACCCTAACCCTAACCCTAACTCAAACCCTAACCATAACCCTAATTCTAACCCGAACCCAAAACCTAACCCTAACCCTAAAGCTAACCCAAAACCTAAACCTAACCCTAACACAAACCCTAACCCTAAACCCTAACCCAAACCCTAACCCTAACCCTAACCTTAACTCTAACCCTAACCCAAAACCTAAACCTAACCCTAACACAACCCCTAACCCAAACCCTAACCATAAACCTAACCCTAACCCAATCCCTAAGCAAACCCTAAACCTAACCCAAACATTAACCCTAACCCAAATCCTAATCCTAACCCTAACCCCAATCCTAAACCTAACATTAACCCTAACCCAAACCCTAACCCTTACCCTAACCCTAACCCAAAACCTAAACCTAACCCTAACCCAAACCCCAAAACAAACCCGAACCCAAACCCTAAACCTAACCCTAAACCTAACCCTAACGGAAACCCTAACCCTAACACTAACCCTAACCCTGATCCTAAACCTAACACTAACCCTAACCCAAACCCTAACCCTAACACTAAAACTAAACCTAACACTAACCCAAGCGCTAACCCTAACCCTAACACAAACCAAAACCCTAACCCTAACCCTAATCCTGACCCTATCCCTAAACCTAACCCTAACCCTAACCCAAACCCTAACCCTAAACCTAACCCTAACCCTAATCCTAACCCTAATCAAACCTAACTCTAACCCAAACCCTAACCCTAACACTAACCCTAACCGTAATCCTAAAACTAACCCTAACCCTAACCCAAAAAGTAAACCTAACCCTAAACCTAACCCTAACCCAAAACCTAACCCTAACCCAAATCGTAATCCTAATCCTAACCCTAATCCTAAACCTAACTCTAACCCTAAACCAAACCCTAACCCTAACACTAACCCTAACCCAAACCCTAACCCTAACCCTAACCCAAACCATAACACTAACCCTAACCTTAACCCAAAGGCTAAGCCTAAACCTAACTCAAACTCAAACCCTAACCCTAAAACTAACCCTAACCCAAACCCTAACCCTAACACTAACCTAACCCTAAATCAAACCCTAACCATAACCCTAACCCTAACCCTAACCCAAACCCTAACCCTAACACTAACCCTAACCCTAACCCAAACCCAAACCCTAACCCTAACCCTAACCCTAACTCAAACCCTAACCCTAACCCTAATCCTAACTCAAACCCTAACCCTAGACCTAACCCTAACCCTAACCCAAACCCCAACCCAAATCCTAACCCTAACCCTAACCCTAACAATAACCCTAACCCTAACCCTATCTCAAACACTAACCCTAACCCTAACCCAAACCCTAACCCTAAACCTAACCCTAACTCTTATCCTAACCCTAAACCTAACCCAAAAAATAAAACTAACCCTAAACCAAACCCTAACCCTAACCCTAAACCTAAACCTAACCCTAAACCTAACCCTAACCCTAACCCTATTGCTAATCCTAAACCTAACCCTAACTTTAACCCAAACCCTAACCCAAACCCTAACCCTAAACCTCACCCTAACCCATGCCCGAACCCTCACCCTAACCCTAAGCCAATCCCTAATCTTAAACCTAATCCTAATCCTAACCCTAACGCTAACCCTAACCCAAATTCTAACCCTAACCCAAACCTGAAACCTAACATTAAACTTAACCCTAATCCTAAACCTAACCCTAACCCTAACCCATAAAGTAAACCTAACCCTAAAACTAAGCCTAACCCAAACGCTAACCCTAACCCTAATTCTAATCCTAACCCAAACCCTAACCCTAACACTAACCCAAACCATAAACCTAACCCTAACCTTAACCCTAATGATAACCCTAAACCTCATTCAAACTCAAACCCTAACCCTAACCCTACCCCTAATCCTAACCCTAATCCTAACTCTAACCCAAACCCTAAACCTAATCCTAACCCTAAACCCTAACCCTAACCCTATCCCTAACCTTAAACCTAACCCAAACCCAAACCCTAAACTTAACCCTAATCGTAAACCTAACCCTAAACCTAACCCTAACCCAAACACTAACCTTAACACTAAGCCTAACCCTAACACTATCACTAACCCTAACCCTAACCCTAATCATAACCGAAACCCAAACCCTAACCCTAACCCTAACCTTAACCCTAATGCTAACCCTAATCCTAAATCAAACTCAAACACTAACCCTAACCCTAACCCTAACCCAAACCCTAACCCTAACCCTAACCCTAACTCAAACCCTAACCATAACCCTAATTCTAACCCGAACCCAAAACCTAACCCTAACCCTAAAGCTAACCCAAAACCTAAACCTAACAATAACACAAACCCTAACCCTAAACCCTAACCCAAACCCTAACCCTAACCCTAAACTTAACTCTAACCCTAACCAAAAACCTAAACCTAACACTAACACAAACCCTAACCCAAACCCTAACCATAAACCTAATACTAACCCTATTCCTAACCCTAACCATAACCCTAAACCTAACCCTAACCCTATTTCTAACACTAACCCTAACCCTAACCTTAACCCAAACCCTAACCCTAAACCTAACCCTAACCCAAACCCTAAGCAAACCCTAAACCTAACCCAAACCTTAACCCTAACCCAAATCCTAATCCTAAACCTAACCCCAATCCTAAACCTAACATTAACCCTAACCCAAACCCTAACCCTAACCCTAACCCTAACCCAAAACCTAAACCTAACCCTAACCCAAACCCTAAAACAAACCCTAACCCAAACCATAACACTAACCCTAACCTTAACCCAAAGGCTAAGCCTAAACCTAACTCAAACTCAAACCCTAACCCTAAAACTAACCCTAACCCAAACCCTAACCCTAACACTAACCTAACCCTAAATCAAACCCTAACCATAACCCTAACCCTAACCCTAACCCAAACCCTAACCCTAACACTAACCCTAACCCTAACTCAAACCCAAACCCTAACCCTAACCCTAACCCTAACTCAAACCCTAACCCTAACCCTAATCCTAACTCAAAACCTAACCCTAAACCTAACCCTAACCCTAACCCAAACCCTAACCCAAATCCTAACCCTAACCCTAACCCTAACAATAACCCTAACCCTAACCCTATCTCAAACACTAACCCTAACCCTAACCCAAACCCTAACCCTAAACCTAACCCTAACCCTTATCCTAACCCTAAACCTAACCCAAAAAATAAAACTAACCCTAAACCAAACCCTAACCCTAACCCTAAACCTAAACCTAACCCTAAACCTAACCCTAACCCTAACCCTATTGCTAATCCTAAACCTAACCCTAACTTTAACCCAAACCCTAACCCAAACCCTAACCCTAAACCTCACCCTAACCCATGCCCGAACCCTCACCCTAACCCTAAGCCAATCCCTAATCTTAAACCTAATCCTAATCCTAACCCTAACGCTAACCCTAACCCAAATTCTAACCCTAACCCAAACCTGAAACCTAACATTAAACCTAACCCTAATCCTAAACCTAACCCTAACCCTAACCCATAAAGTAAACCTAACCCTAAAACTAAGCCTAACCCAAACGCTAACCCTAACCCTAATTCTAATCCTAACCCAAACCCTAACCCTAACACTAACCCAAACCATAAACCTAACCCTAACCTTAACCCTAATGATAACCCTAAACCTCATTCAAACTCAAACCCTAACCCTAACCCTACCCCTAATCCTAACCCTAATCCTAACTCTAACCCAAACCCTAAACCTAATCCTAACCCTAAACCCTAACCCTAACCCTATCCCTAACCTTAAACCTAACCCAAACCCAAACCCTAAACTTAACCCTAATCGTAAACCTAACCCTAAACCTAACCCTAACCCAAACACTAACCTTAACACTAAGCCTAACCCTAACACTATCACTAACCCTAACCCTAACCCTAATCATAACCGAAACCCAAACCCTAACCCTAACCCTAACCTTAACCCTAATGCTAACCCTAATCCTAAATCAAACTCAAACACTAACCCTAACCCTAACCCTAACCCAAACCCTAACCCTAACCCTAACCCTAACTCAAACCCTAACCATAACCCTAATTCTAACCCGAACCCAAAACCTAACCCTAACCCTAAAGCTAAGCCAAAACCTAAACCTAACCCTAACACAAACCCTAACCCTAAACCCTAACCCAAACCCTAACCCTAACCCTAACCTTAACTCTAACCCTAACCCAAAACCTAAACCTAACCCTAACACAAACCCTAACCCAAACCCTAACCCAAACCCTAACCATAAACCTAATACTAACCCTATTCCTGAACCTAACCGTAACCCTAAACCTAACCCTAACCCTATTCCTAACACTAACCGTAACCCTAACCTTAACCCAAACCCTAACCCTAAACCTAACCCTAACCCAAACCCTAAGCAAACCCTAAACCTAACCCAAACCTTAACCCTAACCCAAATCCTAATCCTAACCCTAACCCCAATCCTAAACCTAACATTAACCCTAACCCAAACCCTAACCCTAACCCTAACCCTAACCCAAAACCTAAACCTAACCCTAACCCAAACCCTAAAACAAACCCTAACCCAAACCCTAACCCTAAACCTAACCCTAACCCTTTTCCTAACCCTAACACAAACCCTAACCCTAACACTAACCCTAACCCTGATCCTAAACCTAACACTAACCCTAACCCAACCCCTAACCCTAACACTAAAACTAAACCTAACACTAACCCAAGTGCTAACCCTAACCCTAACACAAACCAAAACCCTAACCCTAACCCTAATCCTAACCCTATCCCTAACCCTACCCCTAACCCTAACCCAAACCTTAAACCTAACCTAATCCTAACCCTAACCCTAACCCTAATCCAAACCATAAACCTAACCCTAACCCAAACCCAACCCCTAACCCTAACCCTAACCCAAACCCTAAATCTAACCCTAACCCTAACCCTAAACCTAACTAAAACCCTAACCCTAACCCTAACCCTAACCCAAAACCTAACCCTAAACCTAACCCGAAGCCTTTTCCTAACCCTAACCCTAACACAAAAAATAACCCTAACCCTAACCCAAACCCTAACATTAACCCTAACCCTAACCCTAAACCTAACTTTAACCCAAACCCTAACCCTAACGCGAACCCTAAACCTAACCCTAACCCTCTCCCTCACCTTAAACCTAACCCCAACCCCAACCCTAAACTTAACCCTAATCGTAAACCTAACCCAAAACCTAACCCTAACCCAAACACTAACCTTAACACTAAGCCTAACCCTAACACTATCACTAAACCTAACCCTAACCCTAATCATAACCGAAACCCAAACCCTAACATTAACCCTAAGATTAACCCTAATGCTAACCCTAATCCTAACTCAAACTCAAACCCTAAACCTAACCCTAACCCTAACCCAAACCCTAACCCTAACCCTAACACTAACCCTAACTCAAACCCTAACCATAACCCTAATTCTAACCCGAACCCAAAACCTAATGCTAACCCTAATCCTAACTCAAACTCAAACCCTAACAATAAGCCTAACCCTAACCCTATTCCTAACCCAAACCGTAACCCTAACCCTAACCCTAAACCTATTCCTAAACCTAACCCTAACCCAAACCCTAAATCTAACCCTAACCCTAACCCTAACTCTAATTATAATCCTAACCCTAACCCTAACTCTAAAACAAACCCTAACCCTAACACTAACCCTAACCGTAATCCTAAACCTAACCCTAACCCTAACCCAAAAAGTAAACCTAACCCTAAACCTAACCCTAATCCAATACCTAACTCTAACCCAAACCCTAACAATAACCCTAACACTACTCCTAACACTAACCCTAACCCTAACCCTAAACCTAACCCTAACCCTATTCCTAACCGTAACCCTAAACCCTAACCCTAAACAATACCCTAAACATAACCTTCACGCTAACCCTAACCCTAACCCAAACCCTAACCCTAACCTTAACCCTAAATCAAACCCTAAACCTAAACCTAAACCTAACCCTAACCCTAACCCTAACCCTATTGCTAATCCTAACCCTAACCCTAATTTTAAACCAAATCCTAACCCAAACCGTAACCCTAAACCTAACCCTAACCCAAACGCTAACCCTAACCCAAACCCTAAACCTAACAGTAAACCTAACCCTAAGCCTATCCCAAACCCTAACGCTAACCCTAATTCTAATCCTAACCCAAACCCTAACCCTAACACTAACCCAAACCATAAACCTAACCCTAACCTTAACCCTAATGCTAATCCTAAACCTAATTCACACTCAAACCCTAACCCTAACCCTAACCCTAACCCTAACCCTAATCCAAACCCGAACCCTAACCCTAACCCTAACCCTACCCCTAATCCTAACCCTAATCCTAACCCTAACCCAAACCCTAAATCTAATCCTAACCCTAAGCCCTAAACCTAATCCTAATCCTAACCCTAAACCTAACCCAAACACAAACCCTAAACTTAACCCTAATCGTAACCCTAATACTAACCCTAACCCTAATCCACACCCTAACCCTAACACTAACCCTAACCCTAACCCTAACCCTAATCCTAACCGAAACCCAAACCCTAAACCTAACCGTAACCAAAACCCTAACCCTAAACCTAACCCTAACCCAAACACTAACCTTAACACTAAGCCTAACCCTAACACTATCACTAACCCTAACACTAACCCTAATCATAACCGAAACCCAAACCCTAACCCTAACCCTAACCTTAACCCTAATGCTAACCCTAATCCTAAATCAAACTCAAACACTAACCCTAACCCTAACCCTAACCCAAACCCTAACCCTAACCCTAACACTAACTCAAACCCTAACCATAACCCTAATTCTAACCCGAACCCAAAACCTAAGCCTAACCCTAAAGCTAACCCAAAACCTAAACCTAACCCTAACACAAACCCTAAACCTAAACCCTAACCCAAACCCTAACCCTAACCCTAACCTTAACTCTAACCCTAACCCAAAACCTAAACCTAACCCTAACACAAACCCTAAACCAAACCCTAACCATAAACCTAATACTAACCCTATTCCTAAACCTAACCCTAACCCTAATCCTAACCCTAACCCCAATCCTAAACCTAACATTAACCCTAACCCAAACCCTAACCCTAACCCTAACCCTAACACTAACCCAAAACCTAAACCTAACCCTAACCCTAACCCTAAAACAAACCCTAAGCCAAACCCTAAACCTAACCCTAACCCTACACCATAAACTAACCCTAACCCTGACCCAAACCCTAACCCTAACACTATACCTAACCCAAACCCTAATCCTAACCCTAATCAAACCTTAACTCTAAAACAAACCCTAACCCTAACCCTAACCATAAACCTAACCCTAACACAAACCAAAACCCTAACCCTAACCCTAATCCTAACCCTAACCCTAACCCTAACCCTAACCCTAATCCAAACCTTAAACCTAACCTATTCCTAACCCTAACCCTAACCCTAACCTTAACCCAAACCGTAACCCTAAACCTAACCCTAACCCAAACCCTAATCAAACCCTAACTCTAAACCAAACCCTAACCCTAACCCTAAACCTAAACCTAACCCTAAACCTAACCCTAACCCTAACCCTATTGCTAATCCTAAACCTAACCCTAACTTTAACCCAAACCCTAACCCTAAACCTCACCCTAACCCATGCCCGAACCCTCACCCTAACCCTAAGCCAATCCCTAATCTTAAACCTAATCCTAATCCTAACCCTAACGCTAACCCTAACCCAAATTCTAACCCTAACCCAAACCTGAAACCTAACATTAAACTTAACCCTAATCCTAAACCTAACCCTAACCCTACCCCATAAAGTAAACCTAACCCTAAAACTAAGCCTAACCCAAACGCTAACCCTAACCCTAATTCTAATCCTAACCCAAACCCTAACCCTAACACTAACCCAAACCATAAACCTAACCCTAACCTTAACCCTAATGATAACCCTAAACCTCATTCAAACTCAAACCCTAACCCTAACCCTACCCCTAATCCTAACCCTAATCCTAACTCTAACCCAAACCCTAAACCTAATCCTAACCCTAAACCCTAACCCTAACCCTATCCCTAACCTTAAACCTAACCCAAACCCAAACCCTAAACTTAACCCTAATCGTAAACCTAACCCTAAACCTAACCCTAACCCAAACACTAACCTTAACACTAAGCCTAACCCTAACACTATCACTAACCCTAACCCTAACCCTAAACATAACCGAAACCCAAACACTAACCCTAACCCTAACCTTAACCCTAATGCTAACCCTAATCCTAAATCAAACTCAAACACTAACCCTAACCCTAACCTTAACCCAAACCCTAACCCTAACCCTAACCCTAACTCAAACCCTAACCATAACCCTAATTCTAACCCGAACCCAAAACCTAACCCTAACCCTAAAGCTAACCCAAAACCTAAACCTAACACTAACACAAACCCTAACCCTAAACCCTAACCCAAACCCTAACCCTAACCCTAACCTTAACTCTTACCCTAACCCAAAACCTAAACCTAACCCTAACACAAACCCTAACCCAAACCCTAACCATAAACCTAATACTAACCCTATTCCTAAACCTAACCATAACCCTAAACCTAACCCTAACCCTATTTCTAACACTAACCCTAACCCTAACCTTAACCCAAACCCTAACCCTAAACCTAACCCTAACCCAAACCCTAAGCAAACCCTAAACCTAACCCAAACCTTAACCCTAACCCAAATCCTAATCCTAAACCTAACCCCAATCCTAAACCTAACATTAACCCTAACCCAAACCCTAACCCTAACCCTAACCCTAACCCAAAACCTAAACCTAACCCTAACCCAAACCCTAAAACAAACCCTAACCCAAACCATAACACTAACCCTAACCTTAACCCAAAGGCTAAGCCTAAACCTAACTCAAACTCAAACCCTAACCCTAAAACTAACCCTAACCCAAACCCTAACCCTAACACTAACCTAACCCTAAATCAAACCCTAACCATAACCCTAACCCTAACCCTAACCCTAACTCTAACCCTAAC
>JAJHUQ010000035.1:9502500-9517500 GCA_035773235.1 Eospalax fontanierii | reverse complement strand
CCCTAACCCTAACCCTAATCATAACCGTAACCCATACCCTTACCCTATGCCTTACCGTAACCCTAATGCTAGACCTAATCCTAAATCAAACTCAAACACTAACCCTAACCCTAACCCTAACCCAAACCCTAACCCTAACCCTAACCCTAACTCATACCCTAACCATAACCCTAATTCTAACCCGAACCCAAAACCTAACCCTAACCCTAAAGCTAACCCAAAACCTAAACCTAACCCTAACACAAACCCTAACCCTAAACCCTAACCCAAACCCTAACCCTAACCCTAACCTTAACTCTAACCCTAACCCAAAACCTAAACCTAACCCTAACACAAACCCTAACCCAAACCCTAACCCAAACCCTAACCATAAACCTAATACTAACCCTATTCCTGAACCTAACCGTAACCCTAAACCTAACCCTAACCCTATTCCTAACACTAACCGTAACCCTAACCTTAACCCAAACCCTAACCCTAAACCTAACCCTAACCCAAACCCTAAGCAAACCCTAAACCTAACCCAAACCTTAACCCTAACCCAAATCCTAATCCTAACCCTAACCCCAATCCTAAACCTAACATTAACCCTAACCCTAACCCAAACCCAAACCCTAACCCTAACACAAAACCTAAACCTAACCCTAACCCAAACCCTAAAACAAACCCTAACCCAAACCCTAACCCTAAACCTAACCCTAACCCTTTTCCTAACCCTAACACAAACCCTAACCCTAACACTAACCCTAACCCTGATCCTAAACCTAACACTAACCCTAACCCAACCCCTAACCCTAACACTAAAACTAAACCTAACACTAACCCAAGTGCTAACCCTAACCCTAACACAAACCAAAACCCTAACCCTAACCCTAATCCTAACCCTATCCCTAACCCTACCCCTAACCCTAACCCAAACCTTACCCCTAACCTAACCCTAACCCTAACACTAACCCTAACACAAACCATAAACCAAACCCTAACCCAAACCCAACCCCTAACCCTAACCCTAACCCAAACCCTAAATCTAACCCTAACCCTAACCCTAAACCTAACTAAAACCCTAACCCTAACCCTAACCCTAACCCAAAACCTAACCCTAAACCTAACCCGAAGCCTTTTCCTAACCCTAACCCTAACACAAAAAATAACCCTAACCCTAACCCAAACCCTAACATTAACCCTAACCCTAACCCTAACCCTAACTTTTACCCAAACCCTAACCCTAACGCGAACCCTAAACCTAACCCTAACCCTCTCCCTAACCTTAAACCTAACCCAAACCCAAACCCTAAACTTAACCCTAATCGTAAACCTAACCCAAATCCTAACCCTAACCCAAACACTAACCTTAACACTAAGCCTAACCCTAACACTATCACTAAACCTAACCCTAACCCTAATCATAACCGAAACCCAAACCCTAACATTAACCCTAAGATTAACCCTAATGCTAACCCTAATCCTAACTCAAACTCAAACCCTAAACCTAACCCTAACCCTAACCCAAACCCTAACCCTAACCCTAACACTAACCCTAACTCAAACCCTAACCATAACCCTAATTCTAACCCGAACCCAAAACCTAAAACTAACCCTAACACAAACTCTAACTCAAACCCTAACAATAAGCCTAACCCTAACCCTATTCCTAACCCAAACCGTAACCCTAACCCTAACCCTAACCCTATTCCTAAACCTAACCCTAACCCAAACCCTAAATCTAACCCTAACCCTAACCCTAAACCTAACATAACCCTAACCCTAACCCTAACTCTAAAACAAACCCTAACCCTAACACTAACCCTAACCGTAATCCTAAACCTAACCCTAACCCTAACCCAAAAAGTAAACCTAAGCCTAAACCTAACCCTAATCCAATACCTAACTCTAACCCAAACCCTAACAATAACCCTAACACTACTCCTAACACTAACCCTAACCCTAACCCTAAACCTAACCCTAACCCTATTCCTAACCGTAACCCTAAACCCTAACCCTAAACAATACCCTAAACATAACCTTCACGCTAACCCTAACCCTAACCCAAACCCTAACCCTAACCTTAACCCTAAATCAAACCCTAAACCTAAACCTAAACCTAACCCTAACCCTAACCCTAACCCTATTGCTAATCCTAACCCTAACCCTAATTTTAAACCAAATCCTAACCCAAACCGTAACCCTAAACCTAACCCTAACCCAAACGCTAACCCTAACCCAAACCCTAAACCTAACAGTAAACCTAACCCTAAGCCTATCCCAAACCATAACGCTAACCCTAATTCTAATCCTAACCCAAACCCTAACCCTAACACTAACCCAAACCATAAACCTAACCCTAACCTTAACCCTAATGCTAACCCTAAACCTAATTCACACTCAAACCCTAACCCTAACCCTAACCCTAACCCTAACCCTAATCCAAACCCGAACCCTAACCCTAACCCTAACCCTACCCCTAATCCTAACCCTAATCCTAACCCTAACCCAAACCCTAAATCTAATCCTAACCCTAAGCCCTAAACCTAATCCTAATCCTAACCCTAAACCTAACCCAAACACAAAGCCTAAACTTAACCCTAATCGTAACCCTAATACTAACCCTAACCCTAATCCACACCCTAACCCTAACACTAACCCTAACCCTAACCCTAACCCTAATCCTAACCGAAACCCAAACCCTAAACCTAACCGTAACCAAAACCCTAACCCTAAACCTAACCCTAACCCAAACACTAACCTTAACACTAAGCCTAACCCTAACACTATCACTAACCCTAACACTAACCCTAATCATAACCGAAACCCAAACCCTAACCCTAACCCTAAACTTAACCCTAATGCTAACCCTAATCCTAAATCAAACTCAAACACTAACCCTAACCCTACCCCTAACCCAAACCGTAACCCTAACCCTAACACTAACTCAAACCCTAACCATAACCCTAATTCTAACGCGAACCCAAAACCTAAGCCTAACCCTAAAGCTAACCCAAAACCTAAACCTAACCCTAACACAAACCCTAAACCTAAACCCTAACCCAAACCCTAACCCTAACCCTAACCTTAACTCTAACCCTAACCCAAAACCTAAACCTAACCGTAACACAAACCCTAAACCAAACCCTAACCATAAACCTAATACTAACCCTATTCCTAAACCTAACCCTAACCCTAATCCTAACCCTAACCCCAATCCTAAACCTAACATTAACCCTAACCCAAACACTAACCCTAACCCTAACCCTAACACTAACCCAAAACCTAAACCTAACCCTAACCCTAACCCTAAAACAAACCCTAAGCCAAACCCTAAACCTAACCCTAACCCTACACCATAAACTAACCCTAACCCTGACCCAAACCCTAACCCTAACACTATACCTAACCCAAACCCTAATCCTAACCCTAATCAAACCTTAACTCTAAAACAAACCCTAACCCTAACCCTAACCCTAAACCTAACCCTAACACAAACCAAAACCCTAACCCTAACCCTAATCCTAACCCTAACCCTAACCCTAACCCTAACCCTAATCCAAACCTTAAACCTAACCTATTCCTAACCCTAACCCTAACCCTAACCTTAACCCAAACCGTAACCCTAAACCTAACCCTATCCCAAACCCTAATCAATCCCTAACTCTAAAACAAACCCTAACCCTAACCCTAACCCTAACCGTAATCCTAAACCTAACCATAACCCTAACCCAAAAAGTAAACCTAACCCTAAACCTAACCCTAATCCAAAACCTAACCCTAACCCAAACCCTAACAATAACCCTAACACTATTCCTAACACTAACCCTAACCCTAACCCTAAACCTAACCCTAACCCTATTCCTAACCGTAACCCTAAACCCTAACCCTAAACAATACCCTAAACATAACCTTCACGCTAACCCTAAACCTAACCCAAACCCTAACCCTAACCTTAACCCTAAATCAAACCCTAAACCTAAACCTAACCCTAACCCTAAGCCTAACCCTAACCCTATTGCTAATCCTAAACCTAACCCTAATTTTAAACCAAATCATAACCCAAATCCTAACCCTAAACCTCACCCTAACCCAAACGCTAACCCTAACCCAAACCCTAAACCTAACACTAAACCTAACACTAAGCCCATCCCAAACCCTAACGCTAACCCTAATTCTAATCCTAACCCACACCCTAACCCTAACACTAACCCAAACCATAAACCTAACCCTAACCTTAACCCTAATGCTAACCCTAAACCTAATTCAAACTCAAACCCTAACCCTAACCCTAACCCTAACCCTAACCCTAACCCAAACCCTAACCCTAACCCTAACCCTACCCCTAATCCTAACCCTAATCGTAACCCTAACCCAAACCCTAAATCTAATCCTAACCCTAAGCCCTAAACCTAATCCTAATCCTAACCCTAAACCTAACCCAAACACAAACCCTAAAATTAACCCTAATCGTAACCCTAATACTAACCCTAACCCTAATCCACACCCTAACCCTAACACTAACCATAACCCTAACCCTACCCCTAATCCTAACCCTAATCCTAACTCTAACCCAAACCCTAAACCTAATCCTAACCCTAAACCCTAACCCTAACCCTATCCCTAACCTTAAACCTAACCCAAACCCAAACCCTAAACTTAACCCTAATCGTAAACCTAACCCTAAACCTAACCCTAACCCAAACACTAACCTTAACACTAAGCCTAACCCTAACACTATCACTAACCCTAACCCTAACCCTAATCATAACCGAATCCCAAACCCTAACCCTAACCCTAACCTTAACCCTAATGCTAACCCTAATCCTAAAACAAACTCAAACACAAACCCTAACCATAACACTAACCCAAACCCTAAACCTAACCCTAACCCTAACTCAAACCCTAACCATAACCCTAATTCTAACCCGAACCCAAAACCTAACCCTAACCCTAAAGCTAACCCAAAACCTAAACCTAACCCTAACACAAACCCTAACCCTAAACCCTAACCCAAACCCTAACCCTAACCCTAACCTTAACTCTAACCCTAACCCAAAACCTAAACCTAACCCTAACACAAACCCTAACCCAAACCCTAACCATAAACCTAATACTTACCCTATTCCTAAACCTAACCGTAACCCTAAACCTAACCCTAACCCTATTCCTTACACTAACCCTAACCCTAAACTTAACCCAAACCCTAACCCTAAACCTAACCCTAACCCAAACCCTAAGCAAACCCTAAACCTAACCCAAACCTTAACCCTAACCCAAATCCTAATCCTAACCCTAACCCCAATCCTAAACCTAACATTAACCCTAACCCAAACCCCAACCCTAACCCTAACCCTAACCCAAAACCTAAACCTAACCCTAACACAAACCCTAACCCAAACCCTAACCATAAACCTAATAGTTACCCTATTCCTAAACCTAACCGTAACCCTAAACCTAACCCTAACCCTATTCCTTACACTAACCCTAACCCTAACCTTAACCCAAACCCTAACCCTAAACCTAACCCTAACCCAAACCCTAAGCAAACCCTAAACCTAACCCAAACCTTAACCCTAACCCAAATCCTAATCCTAACCCTAACCCCAATCCTAAACCTAACATTAACCCTAACCCAAACCCTAACCCTAACCCTAACCCTAACCCAAAACCTAAACCTAACCCTAACCCAAACCGTAAAACAAACCCTAACCCAAACCCTAAACCTAACCCTAAACCTAACCCTAACGGAAACCCTAACCCTAACACTAACCCTAACCCTGATCCTAAACCTAACACTAACCCTAACCCAAACCCTAACCCTAACACTAAAACTAAACCTAACACTAACCCAAGCGCTAACCCTAACCCTAACACAAACCAAAACCCTAACCCTAACCCTAATCCTAACCCTATCCCTAACCCTAACCCTAACCCTAACCCAAACCTTAAACCTAACCTAATCCTAACCCTAACCCTAACCCTAATCCAAACCATAAACCTAACCCTAACCCAAACCCAACCCCTAACCCTAACCCTAACCCAAACCCTAAATCTAACCCTAACCCTAACCCTAAACCTAACTAAAACCCTAACCCTAACCCTAAACCTAACCCAAAACCTAACCCTAAACCTAACCCGAAGCCTTTTCCTAACCCTAACCCTAACACAAAAAATAACCCTAACCCTAACCCAAACCCTAACATTAACCCTAACCCTAACCCTAAACCTAACTTTAACCCAAACCCTAACCCTAAGGCGAACCCTAAACCTAACCCTAACCCTCTCCCTAACCTTAAACCTAACCCAAACCCAAACCCTAAACTTAACCCTAATCGTAAACCTAACCCAAAACCTAACCCTAACCCAAACACTAACCTTAACACTAAGCCTAACCCTAACACTATCACTAAACCTAACCCTAACCCTAATCATAACCGAAACCCAAACCCTAACCCTAACCCTAAGCTTAACCCTAATGCTAACCCTAATCCTAACTCAAACTCAAACCCTAAACCTAACCCTAACCCTAACCCAAACCCTAACCCTAACCCTAACACTAACCCTAACTCAAACCCTAACCATAACCCTAATTCTAACCCGAACCCAAAACCTAAAACTAACCCTAACACAAACTCTAACTCAAACCCTAACAATAAGCCTAACCCTAACCCTATTCCTAACCCAAACCGTAACCCTAACCCTAACCCTAACCCTATTCCTAAACCTAACCCTAACCCAAACCCTAAATCTAACCCTAACCCTAACCCTAAACCTAACTAAAACCCTAACCCTAACCCTAACTCTAAAACAAACCCTAACCCTAACACTAACCCTAACCGTAATCCTAAACCTAACCCTAACCCTAACCCAAAAAGTAAACCTAACCCTAAACCTAACCCTAATCCAATACCTAACTCTAACCCAAACCCTAACAATAACCCTAACACTACTCCTAACACTAACCCTAACCCTAACCCTAAACCTAACCCTAACACTATTCCTAACCGTAACCCTAAACCCTAACCCTAAACAGTACCCTAAACATAACCTTCACGCTAACCCTAACCCTAACCCAAACCCTAACCCTAACCTTTACTGTAAATTAAATCCTAAACCTAAACCTAAACCTAAGACTAACCCTAACCCTAACCCTATTGCTAATCCTAACCCTAACCCTAATTTTAAACCAAATCCTAACCCAAACCGTAACCCTAAACCTAACCCTAACCCAAACGCTAACCCTAACCCAAACCCTAAACCTAACAGTAAACCTAACCCTAAGCCTATCCCAAACCCTAACGCTAACCCTAATTCTAATCCTAACCCAAACCCTAACCCTAACACTAACCCAAACCATAAACCTAACCCTAACCTTAACCCTAATGCTAACCCTAAACCTAATTCACACTCAAACCCTAACCCTAACCCTAACCCTAACCCTAACCCTAATCCAAACCCTAACCCTAACCCTAACCCTAACCCTACCCCTAATACTAACCCTAATCCTAACCCTAACCCAAACCCTAAATCTAATCCTGACCCTAAGCCCTAAACCTAATCCTAATCCTAACCCTAAACCTAACCCAAACACAAACCCTAAACTTAACCTTATCGTAACCCTAATACTAACCCTAACCCTAATCCACACCCTAACCCTAACACTAACCCTAACCCTAACCCTAACCCTAATCCTAACCGAAACCCAAACCCTAACCCTAACCGTAACCAAAACCCTAACCCTAAACCTAACCCTAACCCAAACACTAACCTTAACACTAAGCCTAACCTTAACACTATCACTAACCCTAACCCTAACCCTAATCATAACCGAAACCCAAACCCTAACCCTAACCCTAACCTTAACCCTAATGCTAACCCTAATCCTAAATCAAACTCAAACACTAACCCTAACCCTAACCCTAACCCAAACCCTAACCCTAACCCTAACACTAACTCAAACCCTAACCATAACCCTAATTCTAACCCGAACCCAAAACCTAAGCCTAACCCTAAAGCTAACCCAAAACCTAAACCTAACCCTAACACAAACCCTAAACCTAAACCCTAACCCAAACCCTAACCCTAACCCTAACCTTAACTCTAACCCTAACCCAAAACCTAAACCTAACCCTAACACAAACCCTAAACCAAACCCTAACCATAAACCTAATACTAACCCTATTCCTAAACCTAACCCTAACCCTAATCCTAACCCTAACCCCAATCCTAGACCCAACATTAACCCTAACCCAAACCCTAACCCTAACCCTAACCCTAACACTAACCCAAAACCTAAACCGAACCCTTGCCCTAAGCCTAAAACAAACCCTAAGCCAAACCCTAAACCTAACCCTAACCCTACACCATAAACTAACCCTAACCCTGACCCAAACCCTAACCCTAACACTATACCTAACCCAAACCCTAATCCTAACCCTAATCAAACCTTAACTCTAAAACAAACCCTAACCCTAACCCTAACCCTAAACCTAACCCTAACACAAACCAAAACCCTAACCCTAACCCTAATCCTAACCCTAACCCTAACCCTAACCCTAACCCTAACCCAAACCTTAAACCTAACCTATTCCTAACCCTAACCCTAACCCTAACCTTAACCCAAACCGTAATCCTAAACCTAACCTTAACCCAAACCCTAATCAAACCCTAACTCTAAAACAAACCCTAACCCTAACCCTAACCCTAACCGTAATCCTAAACCTACCATAACCCTAACCCAAAAAGTAAACCTAACCCTAAACCTAACCCTAATCCAACCCCAAACCCTAACCCAAACCCTAACAATAACGCTAACACTATTCCTAACACTAACCCTAACCCTAACCCTAAACCTAACCCTAACCCTATTCCTAACCGTAACCATAAACCCTAACCCTAAACAATACCCTAAACATAACCTTCACGCTAACCCTAAACCTAACCCAAACCCTAACCCTAACCTTAACCCTAAATCAAACCCTAAACCTAAACCTAACCCTAACCCTAACCCTAGCCCTAACCCTATTGCTAATCCTTAACCTAACCCTAATTTTAAACCAAATCCTAACCCAAACCCTAGCCCTAAACCTAACCCTAACCCAAACGCTAACCCTAACCCAAACCCTAAACCTAACACTAGACCTAGCACTAAGCCCATCCCAAACCCTAACGCTAACCCTAATTCTAATTCTAACCCACACCCTAACCCTAACACTAACCCAAACCATAAACCTAACCCTAACCTTAACCCTAATGCTAACCCTAAACCTAATTCAAACTCAAACCCTAACCCTAACCCTAACCCTAACCCTAACCCTAACCCAAACCCTAACCCTAACCCTAACCCTACTCCTAATCCTAACCCTAATCGTAACCCTAACCCAAACCCTAAATCTAATCCTAACCCTAAGCCCTAAACCTAATCCTAATCCTAACCCTAAACCTAACCCAAACACAAACCCTAAAATTAACCCTAATCGTAACCCTAATACTAACCCTAACCCTAATCCACACCCTAACCCTAACACTAACCATAACCCTAACCCTACCCCTAATCCTAACCCTAATCCTAACTCTAACCCAAACCCTAAACCTAATCCTAACCCTAAACCCTAACCCTAACCCTATCCCTAACCTTAAACCTAACCCAAACCCAAACCCTAAACTTAACCCTAATCGTAAACCTAACCCTAAACCTAACCCTAACCCAAACACTAACCTTAACACTAAGCCTAACCCTAACACTATCACTAACCCTAACCCTAACCCTAATCATAACCGAATCCCAAACCCTAACCCTAACCCTAACCTTAACCCTAATGCTAACCCTAATCCTAAATCAAACTCAAACACTAACCCTAACCCTAACCCTAACCCAAACCCTAACCCTAACCCTAACCCTAACTCAAACCCTAACCATAACCCTAATTCTAACCCGAACCCAAAACCTAACCCTAACCCTAAAGCTAACCCAAAACCTAAACCTAACCCTAACACAAACCCTAACCCTAAACCCTAACCCAAACCCTAACCCTAACCCTAACCTTAACTCTAACCCTAACCCAAAACCTAAACCTAACCCTAACACAAACCCTAACCCAAACCCTAACCATAAACCTAATACTTACCCTATTCCTAAACCTAACCGTAACCCTAAACCTAACCCTAACCCTATTCCTTACACTAACCCTAACCCTAAACTTAACCCAAACCCTAACCCTAAACCTAACCCTAACCCAAACCCTAAGCAAACCCTAAACCTAACCCAAACCTTAACCCTAACCCAAATCCTAATCCTAACCCTAACCCCAATCCTAAACCTAACATTAACCCTAACCCAAACCCTAACCCTAACCCTAACCCTAACCCAAAACCTAAACCTAACCCTAACACAAACCCTAACCCAAACCCTAACCATAAACCTAATACTTACCCTATTCCTAAACCTAACCGTAACCCTAAACCTAACCCTAACCCTATTCCTTACACTAACCCTAACCCTAACCTTAACCCAAACCCTAACCCTAAACCTAACCCTAACCCAAACCCTAAGCAAACCCTATACCTAACCCAAACCTTAACCCTAACCCAAATCCTAATCCTAACCCTAACCCCCAACCTAAACCTAACATTAACCCTAACCCAAACCCTAACCCTAACCCTAACCCTAACCCAAAACCTAAACCTAACCCTAACCCAAACCCTAAAACAAACCCTAACCCAAACCCTAAACCTAACCCTAAGCCTAACCCTAACGGAAACCCTAACCGTAACACTAACCCTAACCCTGATCCTAAACCTAACACTAACCCTAACCCAAACCCTAACCCTAACACTAAAACTAAACCTAACACTAACCCAAGCGCTAACCCTAACCCTAACACAAACCAAAACCCTAACCCTAACCCTAATCCTAACCCTATCCCTAACCCTAACCCTAACCCTAACCCAAACCTTAAACCTAACCTAATCCTAACCCTAACCCTAACCCTAATCCAAACCATAAACCTAACCCTAACCCAAACCCAACCCCTAACCCTAACCCTAACCCAAACCCTAAATCTAACCCTAACCCTAACCCTAAACCAAACTAAAACCCTAACCCTAACCCTAAACCTAACCCAAAACCTAACCCTAAACCTAACCCGAAGCCTTTTCCTAACCCTAACCCTAACACAAAAAATAACCCTAACCCTAACCCAAACCCTAACATTAACCCTAACCCTAACCCTAAACCTAACTTTAACCCAAACCCTAACCCTAAGGCGAACCCTAAACCTAACCCTAACCCTCTCCCTAACCTTAAACCTAACCCAAACCCAAACCCTAAACTTAACCCTAATCGTAAACCTAACCCAAAACCTAACCCTACCCCAAACACTAACCTTAACACTAAGCCTAACCCTAACACTATCACTAAACCTAACCCTAACCCTAATCATAACCGAAACCCAAACCCTAACCCTAACCCTAAACTTAACCCTAAAGCTAACCCTAATCCTAACTCAAACTCAAACCCTAAACCTAACCCTAACCCTAACCCAAACCCTAACCCTAACCCTAACACTAACCCTAACTCAAACCCTAACCATAACCCTAATTCTAACCCGAACCCAAAACCTAAAACTAACCCTAACACAAACTCTAACTCAAACCCTAACAATAAGCCTAACCCTAACCCTATTCCTAACCCAAACCGTAACCCTAACCCTAACCCTAACCCTATTCCTAAACCTAACCCTAACCCAAACCCTAAATCTAACCCTAACCCTAACCCTAAACCTAACTAAAACCCTAACCCTAACCCTAACTCTAAAACAAACCCTAACCCTAACACTAACCCTAACCGTAATCCTAAACCTAACCCTAACCCTAACCCAAAAAGTAAACCTAACCCTAAACCTAACCCTAATCCAATACCTAACTCTAACCCAAACCCTAACAATAACCCTAACACTACTCCTAACACTAACCCTAACCCTAACCCTAAACCTAACCCTAACACTATTCCTAACCGTAACCCTAAACCCTAACCCTAAACAGTACCCTAAACATAACCTTCACGCTAACCCTAACCCTAACCCAAACCCTAACCCTAACCTTAACTCTAAATCAAACCCTAAACCTAAACGTAAACCTAACCCTAACCCTAACCCTAACCCTATTGCTAATCCTAACCCTAACCCTAATTTTAAACCAAATCCTAACCCAAACCCTAACCCTAAACCTAACCCTAACCCAAACGCTAACCCTAACCCAAACCCTAAACCTAACAGTAAACCTAACCCTAAGCCTATCCCAAACCCTAACGCTAACCCTAATTCTAATCCTAACCCAAACCCTAACCCTAACACTAACCCAAACCATAAACCTAACCCTAACCTTAACCCTAATGCTAACCCTAAACCTAATTCACACTCAAACCCTAACCCTAACCCTAACCCTAACCCTAACCCTAATGCAAACCCTAACCCTAACCCTAACCCTAACCCTACCGCTAATACTAACCCTAATCCTAACCCTAACCCAAACCCTAAATCTAATCCTAACCCTAAGCCCTAAACCTAATCCTAATCCTAACCCTAAACCTAACCCAAACACAAACCCTAAACTTAACCTTATCGTAACCCTAATACTAACCCTAACCCTAATCCACACCCTAACCCTAACACTAACCCTAACCCTAACCCTAACCCTAATCCTAACCGAAACCCAAACCCTAACCCTAACCGTAACCAAAACCCTAACCCTAAACCTAACCCTAACCCAAACACTAACCTTAACACTAAGCCTAACCTTAACACTATCACTAACCCTAACCCTAACCCTAATCATAACCGAAACCCAAACCCTAACCCTAACCCTAACCTTAACCCTAATGCTAACCCTAATCCTAAATCAAACTCAAACACTAACCCTAACCCTAACCCTAACCCAAACCCTAACCCTAACCCTAACACTAACTCAAACCCTAACCATAACCCTAATTCTAACCCGAACCCAAAACCTAAGCCTAACCCTAAAGCTAACCCAAAACCTAAACCTAACCCTAACACAAACCCTAAACCTAAACCCTAACCCAAACCCTAACCCTAACCCTAACCTTAACTCTAACTCTAACCCAAAACCTAAACCTAACCCTAACACAAACCCTAACCCAAACCCTAACCATAAACCTAATACTAACCCTATTCCTAAACCTAACCCTAACCCTAATCCTAACCCTAACCCCAATCCTAAACCTAACATTAACCCTAACCCAAACCCTAACCCTAACCCTAACCCTAACCCTAACCCAAAACCTAAACCTAACCCTAACCCAAACCCTAAAACAAACCCTAACCCAAACCCTAAACCTAACCCTAACCCTACACGATAAACTAACCCTAACCCTGACCCAAACCCTAACCCTAACACTATACCTAACCCAAACCCTAATCCTAACCCTAATCAAACCTTAACTCTAAAACAAACCCTAACCCTAACCCTAACCCTAAACCTAACCCTAACACAAACCAAAACCCTAACCCTAACCCTAACCCTAACCCTAACCCTAACCCTAACCCAAACCTTAAACCTAACCTATTCCTAACCCTAACCCTAACCCTAACCTTAAACCAATCCCTAACCCTAAACCTAACCCTAACCCAAACCCTAATCAAACCCTAACTCTAAAACAAACACTAACCCTAACCCTAACCCTAACCGTAATCCTAAACCTAACCATAACCCTAACCCAAAAAGTAAACCTAACCCTAAACCTAACCCTAATCCAAAACCTAACCCTAACCCAAACCCTAACAATAACCCTAACACTATTCCTAACACTAATCCTAACCCTAACCCTAAACCTAACCCTAACCCTATTCCTAACCGTAACCCTAAACCCTAACACGAAACAATACCCTAAACATAACCTTCACGCTAACCCTAACCCTAACCAAAACCCTAACCCTAACCTTAACCCTAAATCAAACCCTAAACCTAAACCTAACCCTAACCCTAACCCTAACCCTAACCCTATTGCTAATACTAAACCTAACCCTAATTTTAAACCAAATCCTAACCCAAACCCTAACCCTAAACCTAACCCTAACCCAAACGCTAACCCTAACCCAAACCCTAAACCTAACACTAAACCTAACCCTAAGCCTATCCCAAACCCTAACGCTAACCCTAATTCTAATCCTAACCCACACCCTAACCCTAACACTAACCCAAAACATAAACCTAACCCTAAACCTACCCCTAATCCTAACCCTAATCGTAACCCTAACCCAAACCCTAAATCTAATCCTAACCCTAAGCCCTAAACCTAATCCTAATCCTAACCCTAAACCTAACCCAAACACAAACCCTAAACTTAACCCTAATCGTAACCCTAATACTAACCCTAACCCTAATCCACACCCTAACCCTAACACTAACCCTAACCCTAACCCTAACCCTAATCCTAACCGAAACCCAAACCCTAACCCTAACCGTAACCAAAACCCTAACCCTAAACCTAACGCTAACCCTTACCCAAACCCAAATCATAACCCTAACCCGAACCCTAACCCTAACCCTAAACCTAACTTTAACCCAAACCCTAACGCTAACCCGAACCCTAAACCTAACCCTAACGCTATCCCTAACATTAAAACTAACCCAAACCCAAACCCTAAACTTAACCCTAATCGTAAACCTACCCCAAAACCTAACCCTATGCCAAACACTAACCTTAACACTAAGCCTAACCCTAACACTATCACTAACCCTAACCCTAACCCTAATCATAACCGAAACCCAAACCCTAAACCTAACCCTAACCTTAACACTAATGCTAACCCTAATCCTCACTCAAACTCAAACCCTGAACCTAACCCTAACCCTAACCGAAACCCTAACCCTAACCCTAACCCTAACCCTAACTCAAACCCTAAACATAACCCTAATTCTAACCCGAACCCAAACCCTAAAACTAACCCTAACACAAACTCTAACCCAAACCCTAACAATAAGGCTAACCCTAAC
>JAJHUQ010000035.1:9480000-9497500 GCA_035773235.1 Eospalax fontanierii | reverse complement strand
CTAACCCAAACCCTAACCCTAACCCTAACCCAAACCCTAACCCTAACCCTAACCCTACCCCTAATCCTAACCCTAATCGTAACCCTAACCCAAACCCTAAATCTAATCCTAACCCTAAGCCCTAAACCTAATCCTAATCCTAACCCTAAACCTAACCCAAACACAAACCCTAAACTTAACCCTAATCGTAACCCTAATACTAACCCTAACCCTAATCCACACCCTAACCCTAACACTAACCCTAACCCTAACCCTAACCCTAATCCTAACCGAAACCCAAACCCTAACCCTAACCGTAACCAAAACCCTAACCCTAAACCTAACGCTAACCCTATCCCTAACCTTAAACCTAACCCAAACCCAAACCCTAAACTTAACCCTAATCGTAAACCTAACCCTAAACCTAACCCTAACCCAAACACTAACCTTAACACTAAGCCTAACCCTAACACTATCACTAACCCTAACCCTAACCCTAATCATAACCGAAACCCAAACCCTAACCCTAACCCTAACCTTAACCCTAATGGTAACCCTAATCCTAAATCAAACTCAAACACTAACCCTAACCCTAACCCTAACCCAAACCCTAACCCTAACCCTAACCCTAACTCAAACCCTAACCATAACCCTAATTCTAACCCGAACCCAAAACCTAACCCTAACCCTAAAGCTAACCCAAAACCTAAACCTAACCCTAACACAAACCCTAACCCTAAACCCTAACCCAAACCCTAACCCTAGCCCTAAACTTAACTCTAACCCTAACCCAAAACCTAAACCTAACCATAACACAAACGCTAACCCAAACCCTAACCATAAACCTAATACTAACCCTATTCCTAAACCTAACCGTAACCCTAAACCTAACCCTAACCCTATTCCTAACACTAACCCTAACCCTAAACTTAACCCAAACCCTAACCCTAAACCTAACCCTAACCCAAACCCTAAGCAAACCCTAAACCTAACCCAAACCTTAACCCTAACCCAAATCCTAATCCTAACCCTAACCCCAATCCTAAACCTAACATTAACCCTAACCCAAACCCTAACCCTTACCCTAACCCTAACCCAAAACCTAAACCTAACCCTAACCCAAACGCTAAAACAAACCCTAACCCAAACCCTAAACCTACCCCTAAACCTAACCCTAACGGAAACCCTAACCCTAACACTAACCCTAACCCTGATCCTAAACCTAACACTAACCCTAACCCAAACCCTAACCCTAACACTAAAACTAAACCTAACACTAACCAAAGCGCTAACCCTAACCCTAACACAAACCCAAACCCTAACCCTAAACCTAACCTTAACTCTAACCCTAACCCAAAACCTAAACCTAACCCTAACACAAACCCTAACCCAAACCCTAACCATAAACCTAATACTAACCCTATTCCTAAACCTAACCGTAACCCTAAACCTAACCCTAACCCTATTCCTAACACTAACCCTAACCCTAAACTTAACCCAAACCCTAACCCTAAACCTAACCCTAACCCAAACCCTAAGCAAACCCTAAACCTAACCCAAACCTTAACCCTAACCCAAATCCTAATCCTAACCCTAACCCCAATCCTAAACCTAACATTAACCCTAACCCAAACCCTAACCCTTACCCTAACCCTAACCCAAAACCTAAACCTAAGCCTAACCCAAACCCTAAAACAAACCCTAACCCAAACCGTAAACCTAACCCTAAACCTAACCCTAACGGAAACCCTAACCCTAACACTAACCCTTACCCTGATCCTAAACCTAACACTAACCCTAACCCAAACCCTAACCCTAACACTAAAACTAAACCTAACACTAACCAAAGCGCTAACCCTAACCCTAACACAAACCCAAACCCTAACCCTAACCCTAACCTTAACTCTAACCCTAACCCAAAACCTAAACCTAACCCTAACACAAACCCTAACCCAAACCCTAACCATAAACCTAATACTAACCCTATTCCTAAACCTAACCGTAACCCTAAACCTAACCCTAACCCTATTCCTAACACTAACCATAACCCTAACCTTAACCCAAAAACTAACCCTAAACCTAACCCTAACCCAAACCCTAAGCAAACCCTAACCCTAACCCAAACCTTAACCCTAACCCAAATCCTAATCCTAAATCTAACCCCAATCCTAAACCTAACATTAACCCTAACCCAAACCCTAACCCTAACCCTAACCCTAACCCTAACCCTAACCCAAAACCTAAACCTAACCCTAACCCAAACCCTAAAACAAACACTAACCCAAACCCTAAACCTAATCCTAACCCTACACCATAAACTAACCCTAACCCTGACCAAAACCCTAACCCAAACACTATACCTAACCCAAACCCTAACCCTAACCCTAATCAAAACTTAACTCTAAAACAAACCCTAACCCTAACCCTAACCCTAAACCTAACCCTAACACAAACCAAAACCCTAACCCTAACCCTAATCCTAACCCTAACCCTAACCCTAACCCTAACCCTAACCCTAACCCAAACCTTAATCCTAACCTATTCCTAACCCTAACCCTAACCCTAACCTTAACCCAAACCCTAACCCTAAACCTAACCCTAACCCAAACCCTAATCAAACCCTAACTCTAAAACAAACCCTAACCCTAACCCTAACCGTAATCCTAAACCTAACCATAACCCTAACCCAAAAAGTAAACCTACCCCTAAACCTAACCCTAATCCAAAACCTAACCCTATCCCTAACCCTAACAATATCCCTAACACTATTCCTAACACTATCCCTAACCCTAACCCTAAACCTAACCCTAAACCTATTCCTAACCGTAACCCTAAACCCTAACCCTAAACAATACCCTAAACATAACCTTCACGTTAACCCTAACCCTAACCCAAACCCTAACCCTAACCTTAACCCTAAATCAAACCCTAAACCTAAACCTAAACCTAACCCTAACCCTAACCCTAACCCTATTGCTAATCCTAACCCTAACCCTAATTTTAAACAAAATCCTAACCCAAACCCTAACCCTAAACCTAACCCTAACCCAAACGCTAACCCTAACCCAAACCCTAAACCTAACAGTAAACCTAACCCTAAGCCTATCCCAAACCCTAACGCTAACCCTAATTCTAATCCTAACCCAAACCCTAGCCCTAACACTAACCCAAACCATAAACCTAAACCTAACCTTAACCCTAATGCTAACCCTAAACCTAATTCACACTCAAACCCTAACCCTAACCCTAACCCTAACCCTAACCCAAACCCTAACCCTAACCCTAACCCTACCCCTAATCCTAACCCTAATCCTAACCCTAACCCAAACCCTAAATCTAATCCTAACCCTAAGCCCTAAACCTAATCCTAATCCTAACCCTAAACCTAACCCAAACACAAACCCTAAACTTAACCCTAATCGTAACCCTAATACTAACCCTAACCCTAATCCACACCCTAACCCTAACACTAACCCTAACCCTAACCCTAACCCTAATCCTAACCGTAACCCAAACCCTAACCCTAACTGTAACCAAAACCCTAACCCTAAACCTAACCCTAACCGAAACACTAACCTTAACACTAAGCCTAACCCTAACACTATCACTCACCCTAACCCTAACCCTAATCATAACCGAAACCCAAACCCTAACCCTAACCCTAACCTTAACCCTAATGCTAACCCTAATCCTAAATCAAACTCAAACACTAACCCTAACCCTAACCCTAACCCAAACCCTAACCCTAACCCTAACACTAACTCAAACCCTAACCATAACCCTAATTCTAACCCGAACCCAAAACCTAAGCCTAACCCTAAAGCTAACCCAAAACCTAAACCTAACCCTAACACAAACCCTAACCCTAAACCCTAACCCAAACCCTAACCCTAACCCTAACCTTAGCTCTAACCCTAACCCAAAACCTAAACCTAACCCTAACACAAACCCTAACCCAAACCCTAACCATAAACCTAATACTAACCCTATTCCTAAACCTAACCGTAACCCTAAACCTAACAATAACCCTATTCCTAACACTAACCCTAACCCTAACATTAACCCAAAAACTAACGCTAAACCTACCCCTAACCCAAACCCTAAGCAAACCCTATCCCTAACCATAACCTTAACCCTAACCCAAATCCTAATCCTAACCCTAACCCCAATCCTAAACCTAACATTAACCCTAACCCAAACCCTAACCCTTACCCTAACCCTAACCCTAACCCAAAACCTAACCCTAAACCTAACCCGAAGCCTTTTCCTAACCCTAACCCTAACACAAAAAATAACTCTAACCCTAACCCAAACCCTAACATTAACCCTAACCCTAACCCTAAACCTAACTTTAACCCAAACCCTAACCCTAACGCGAACCCTAAACCTAAGCCTAACCCTTTCCCTAATCTTAAACCTAACCCAAACCCAAACCCTAAACTTAACCCTAATCGTAAACCTAACCCAAAACCTAACCCTAACCCAAACACTAACCTTAACACTAAGCCTAACCCTAACACTATCACTAAACCTAACCCTAACCCTAATCATAACCGAAACCCAAACCCTAACCCTAACCTTAAGCTTAACCCTAATGCTAACCCTAATCCTAACTCAAACTCAAACCCTAAACCTAACCCTAACCCTAACCCAAACCCTAACCCAAACCCTAACACTAACCCTAACTCAAACCCTAACCATAATCCTAATTCTAACCCGAACCCAAAACCTAAAACTAACCCTAACACAAACTCTAACCCAAACCCTAACAATAACCCAAACCCTAACCCTATTCCTAACCCAAACCGTAACCCTAACCCTAACCCTAACCCTATTCCTAACCCTAACCCTAACCCTAACCTTAACCCAAACCCTAACCCTAAACCTAACCCTAACCCAAACCCTAATCAAACCCTAACTCTAAAACAAACCCTAACCCTAACACTAACCCTAACCGTAATCCTAAACCTAACCCTAACCCTAACCCAAAAAGTAAACCTAACCCTAAACCTAACCCTAATCCAATACCTAACTCTAACCCAAACCCTAACAATAACCCTAACACTACTCCTACCACTAACCCTAACCCTAACCCTAAACCTAACCCTAACCCTATTCCTAACCGTAACCCTAAACCCTAACCCTAAACAATACCCTAAACATAACCTTCACGCTAACCCTAACCCTCACCCAAACCCTAACCCTAACATTAACCCTAAATCAAACCCTAAACGTAAACCTAAACCTAACCCTAACCCTAACCCTAACGCTATTGCTAATCCTAACCCTAACCCTAATTTTAAACCAAATCCTAGCCCAAACCCTAACCCTAAACCTAACCCTAACCCAAACGCTAACCCTAACCCAAACCCTAAACCTAACAGTAAACCTAACCCTAAGCCTATCCCAAACCCTAACGCTAACCCTAATTCTAATCCTAACCCAAACCCTAGCCCTAACACTAACCCAAACCATAAACCTAAACCTAACCTTAACCCTAATGCTAACCCTAAACCTAATTCACACTCAAACCCTAACCCTAACCCTAACCCTAACCCTAACCCTAACCCAAACCCTAACCCTAACCCTAACCCTACCCCTAATCCTAACCCTAATCCTAACCCTAACCCAAACCCTAAATCTAATCCTAACCCTAAGCCCTAAACCTAATCCTAATCCTAACCCTAAACCTAACCCAAACACAAACCCTAAACTTAAACCTAATCGTAACCCTAATACTAACCCTAACCCTAATCCACACCCTAACCCTAACACTAACCCTAACCCTAACCCTAACCCTAACCCTAATCCTAACCGAAACCCAAACCCTAACCCTAACTGTAACCAAAACCCTAACCCTAAACCTAACCCTAACCCAAACACTAACCTTAACACTAAGCCTAAACCTAACACTATCACTCACCCTAACCCTAACCCTAATCATAACCGAAACCCAAACCCTAACCCTAACCCTAACCTTAACCCTAATGCTAACCCTAATCCTAAATCAAACTCAAACACTAACCCTAACCCTAACCCTAACCCAAACCCTAACCCTAACCCTAACACTAACTCAAACCCTAACCATAACCCTAATTCTAACCCGAACCCAAAACCTAAGCCTAACCCTAAAGCTAACCCAAAACCTAAACCTAACCCTAACACAAACCCTAACCCTAAACCCTAACCCAAACCCTAACCCTAACCCTAACCTTAGCTCTAACCCTAACCCAAAACCTAAACCTAACCCTAACACAAACCCTAACCCAAACCCTAACCATAAACCTAATACTAACCCTATTGCTAAACCTAACCGTAACCCTAAACCTAACAATAACCCTATTCCTAACACTAACCCTAAACCTAACATTAACCCAAAAACTAACCCTAAACCTAACCCTAACCCAAACCCTAAGCAAACCCTAACCCTAACCCAAACCTTAACCCTAACCCAAATCCTAATCCTAACCCTAACCCCAATCCTAAACCTAACATTAACCCTAACCCAAACCCTAACCCTAACCCTAACCCAAAACCAAAACCTAAACCTAACCCTAACCCAAACCCTAAAACAAACCCTAACCCAAACCCTAAACCTAACCCTAACCCTACACCATAAACTAACCCTAACCCTGACCCAAACCCTAACGCTAACACTATACTTAACCCAAACCCTAACCCTAACCCTAATCAAACCCTAACTCTAAAACAAACCCTAACCCTAACCCTAACCCTAAACCTAACCCTAACTCAAACCAAAACCCTAACCCTAACCCTAATCCTAACCCTAACCCTAACCCCAACCCTAACCCTAACTCTAACCCTAACCCAAACCTTAAACCTAACCTATTCCTAACCCTAAAGCTAACCCTAACCTTAACCCAAACCCTAACCCTAAACCTAACCCTAACCCAAACCCTAATCAAACCCTAACTCTAAAACAAACCCTAACCCTAACCCTAACCCTAACCGTAATCCTAAACCTAACCATAACCCTAACCCAAAAAGTAAACCTAACCCTAAACCTAACCCTAATCCAAAACCTAACCCTAACCCAAACCCTAACAATAACCCTAACACTATTCCTAACACTAACCCTAACCCTAAACCTAAACCTAACCCTAACCCTATTCCTAACCGTAACCCTAAACCCTAACCCTAAACAATACCCTAAACATAACCTTCACGCTAACTCTAACCCTAACCCAAACCCTAACCCTAACCTTAACCCTAAATCAAACCCTAAACCTAAACCTAACCCAAACCCTAACCCTAACCCTAACCCTATTGCTAATCCTAAACCTAACCCTAATTTTAAACCAAATCCTAACCGAAACCATAACCCTAAACCTAACCCTAACCCAAACGCTAACCCTAACCCAAACCCTATACCTAACACTAAACCTAACCCTAAGCCTATCCCAAACCCTAACGCTAACCCTAATTCTAATCCTAACCCACACCCTAACCCTAACCCTAACCCAAACCATAAACCTAACCCTAACCTTAACCCTAATGCTAACCCTAAACCTAATTCAAACTCAAACCCTAACCCTAAACCTAACCCTAACCATAACCCTAACCCAAACCCTAACCCTAACCCTACCCCTAATCCTAACCCTAATCGTAACCCTAACCCAAACCCTAAATCTAATCCTAACCCTAAGCCCTAAACCTAATCCTAATCCTAACCCTAAACCTAACCCAAACACAAACCCTAAACTTAACCCTAATCGTAACCCTAATACTATCCCTAACCCTAATCCACACCCTAACCCTAACACTAACCCTAACCCTAACCCTAACCCTAATCCTAACCGAAACCCAAACCCTAACCCTAACCGTAACCAAAACCCTAACACTAAACCTAACGCTAACCCTTACCCAAACCCAAATCATAAACCTAACCCGAACCCTAACCCTAACCCAAAACCTAACTTTAACCCAAACCCTAACGCTAACCCGAACCCTAAACCTAACCCTAACGCTATCCCTAACCTTAAAACTAACCCAAACCCAAACCCTAAACTTAACCCTAATCGTAAACCTAACCCAAAACCTAACCCTATGCCAAACACTAACCTTAACACTAAGCCTAACCCTAACACTATCACTAACCCTAACCCTAACCCTAATCATAACCGAAACCCAAACCCTAACCCTAACCCTAACCTTAACACTAATGCTAACCCTAATCCTCACTCAAACTCAAACCCTGAACCTAACCCTAACCCTAACCAAAACCCTAACCCTAACCCTAACCCTAACCCTAACTCAAACCCTAAACATAACCCTAATTCTAACCCGAACCCAAACCCTAAAACTAACCCTAACACAAACTCTAACCCAAACCCTAACAATAAGCCTAACCCTAACCCTATTCCTAACCCTAACCGTAACCCTAACCCTAACCCTAACCCTATTCCTAACCCTAACCCTAACCCTAACCTTAACCCAAACCCTAACCCTAAACCTAACCCTAACCCAAACCCTAAACATACCTCACTCTATCCCAATCCCTAACCCTTACCCTAACCCTAACCGTAATCCTGAACCTAACCCTTACCCTAACCCAAAAAGTAAACCTAACCCTAAACCTAACCCTTACCCAAAACCTAACCCTAACCCAAATCATAATCCTAATCATAACCCAATCCCTACTCCAAAAAGTAAACCTAACCCTAAACCTAACCCTAACCCAAACGCTAACCCTAACCCAAACCCTAAACCTAACACTAAACCTAACCCTAAGCCTATCCCAAACCCTAACGCTAACCCTAATTCTAATCCTAACCCACACCCTAACCCTAACACTAACCCAAACCATAAACCTAACCCTAACCTTAACCCTAATGCTAACCCTAAACCTAATTCAAACTCAAACCCTAACCCTAACCCTAACCCTAACCCTAACCCAAACCCTAACCCTAACCCTAACCCAAACCCTAACCCTAACCCTAACCCTACCCCTAATCCTAACCCTAATCGTAACCCTAACCCAAACCCTAAATCTAATCCTAACCCTAAGCCCTAAACCTAATCCTAATCCTAACCCTAAACCTAACCCAAACACAAACCCTAAACTTAACCCTAATCGTAACCCTAATACTAACCCTAACCCTAATCCACACCCTAACCCTAACACTAACCCTAACCCTAACCCTAACCCTAATCCTAACCGAAACCCAAACCCTAACCCTAACCGTAACCAAAACCCTAACCCTAAACCTAACGCTAACCCTATCCCTAACCTTAAACCTAACCCAAACCCAAACCCTAAACTTAACCCTAATCGTAAACCTAACCCTAAACCTAAACCTAACCCAAACACTAACCTTAACACTAAGCCTAACCCTAACACTATCACTAACCCTAACCCTAACCCTAATCATAACCGAAACCCAAACCCTAACCCTAACCCTAACCTTTACCCTAATGCTAACCCTAATCCTAAATCAAACTCAAACACTAACCCTAACCCTAACCCTAACCCAAACCCTAACCCTAACCCTAACCCTAACTCAAACCCTAACCATAACCCTAATTCTAACCCGAACCCAAAACCTAACCCTAACCCTAAAGCTAACCCAAAACCTAAACCTAACCCTAACACAAACGCTAACCCTAAACCCTAACCCAAACCCTAACCCTAACCCTAACCTTAACTCTAACCCTAACCCAAAACCTAAACCTAACCCTAACACAAACCCTAACCCAAACCCTAACCATAAACCTAATACTAACCCTATTCCTAAACCTAACCGTAACCCTAAACCTAACCCTAACCCTATTCCTAACACTAACCCTAACCCTAACCTTAACCCAAACCCTAACCCTAAACCTAACCCTAACCCAAACCCTAAGCAAACCCTAAACCTAACCCAAACCTTAACCCTAACCCAAATCCTAATCCTAACCCTAACCCCAATCCTAAACCTAACATTAACCCTAACCCAAACCCTAACCCTTACCCTAATCCTAACCCAAAACCTAAACCTAACCCTAACCCAAACCCTAAAACAAACCCTAACCCAAACCCTAAACCTAACCCTAAACCTAACCCTAACGGAAACCCTAACCCTAACACTAACCCTAACCCTGATCCTAAACCTAACACTAACCCTAACCCAAACCCTAACCCTAACACTAAAACTAAACCTAACACTAACCAAAGCGCTAACCCTAACCCTAACACAAACCCAAACCCTAACCCTAACCCTAACCTTAACTCTAACCCTAACCCAAAACCTAAACCTAACCCTAACACAAACCCTAACCCAAACCCTAACCATAAACCTAATACTAACCCTATTCCTAAACCTAACCGTAACCCTAAACCTAACCCTAACCCTATTCCTAACACTAACCCTAACCCTAACCTTAACCCAAAACCTAACCCTAAACCTAACCCTAACCCAAACCCTAAGCAAACCCTAAACCTAACCCAAACCTTAACCCTAACCCAAATCCTAATCCTAACCCTAACCCCAATCCTAAACCTAACATTAACCCTAACCCAAACCCTAACCCTTACCCTAACCCTAACCCAAAACCTAAACCTAACCCTAACCCAAACCCTAAAACAAACCCTAACCCAAACCCTAAACCTAACCCTAAACCTAACCCTAACGGAAACCCTAACCCTAACACTAACCCTAACCCTGATCCTAAACCTAACACAAACCCTAACCCAAACCCTAACCCTAACACTAAAACTAAACCTAACACTAACCAAAGCGCTAACCCTAACCCTAACACAAACCCAAACCCTAACCCTAACCCTAACCTTAACTCTAACCCTAACCCAAAACCTAAACCTAACCCTAACACAAACACTAACCCAAACCCTAACCATAAACCTAATACTAACCCTATTCCTAAACCTAACCGTAACCCTAAACCTAACCCTAACCCTATTCCTAACACTAACCATAACCCTAACCTTAACCCAAAAACTAACCCTAAACCTAACCCTAACCCAAACCCTAAGCAAACCCTAACCATAACCCAAACCTTAACCCTAACCCAAATCCTAATCCTAACCCTAACCCCAATCCTAAACCTAACATTAACCCTAACCCAAACCCTAACCCTAACCCTAACCCTAACCCAAAACCTAAACCTAACTCTAACCCAAACCCTAACAATAACCCTAACACTACTCCTAACACTAACCCTAACCCTAACCCTAAACCTAACCCTAACCCTATTCCTAACCGTAACCCTAAACCCTAACCCTAAACAATACCCTAAACATAACCTTCACGCTAACCCTAACCCTAACCCAAACCCTAACCCTAACCTTAACCCTAAATCAAACCCTAAACCTAAACCTAAACCTAACCCTAACCCTAACCCTAACCCTATTGCTAATCCTAACCCTAACCCTAATTTTAAACCAAATCCTAACCCAAACCCTAACCCTAAACCTAACCCTAACCCAAACGCTAACCCTAACCCAAACCCTAAACCTAACAGTAAACCTAACCCTAAGCCTATCCCAAACCCTAACGCTAACCCTAATTCTAATCCTAACCCAAACCCTAGCCCTAACACTAACCCAAACCATAAACCTAAACCTAACCTTAACCCTAATGCTAACCCTAAACCTAATTCACACTCAAACCCTAACCCTAACCCTAACCCTAACCCTAACCCTAACCCAAACCCTAACCCTAACCCTAACCCTAACCCTAATCCTAACCCTAATCCTAACCCTAACCCAAACCCTAAATCTAATCCTAACCCTAAGCCCTAAACCTAATCCTAATCCTAACTCTAAACCTAACCCAAACACAAACCCTAAACTTAACCCTAATCGTAACCCTAATACTAACCCTAACCCTAATCCACACCCTAACCCTAACACTAACCCTAACCCTAACCCTAACCCTAACCCTAATCCTAACCGAAACCCAAACCCTAACCCTAACTGTAACCAAAACCCTAACCCTAAACCTAACCCTAACCCAAACACTAACCTTAACACTAAGCCTAAACCTAACACTATCACTCACCCTAACCCTAACCCTAATCATAACCGAAACCCAAACCCTAACCCTAACCCTAACCTTAACCCTAATGCTAACCCTAATCCTAAATCAAACTCAAACACTAACCCTAACCCTAACCCTAACCCAAACCCTAACCCTAACCCTAACACTAACTCAAACCCTAACCATAACCCTAATTCTAACCCGAACCCAAAACCTAAGCCTAACCCTAAAGCTAACCCAAAACCTAAACCTAACCCTAACACAAACCCTAACCCTAAACCCTAACCCAAACCCTAACCCTAACCCTAACCTTAGCTCTAACCCTAACCCAAAACCTAAACCTAACCCTAACACAAACCCTAACCCAAACCCTAACCATAAACCTAATACTAACCCTATTCCTAAACCTAACCGTAACCCTAAACCTAACAATAACCCTATTCCTAACACTAACCCTAACCCTAACATTAACCCAAAAACTAACCCTAAACCTAACCCTAACCCAAACCCTAAGCAAACCCTAACCCTAACCCAAACCTTAACCCTAACCCAAATCCTAATCCTAACCCTAACCCCAATCCTAAACCTAACATTAACCCTAACCCAAACCCTAACCCTAACCCTAACCCTAAACCAAAACCTAAACCTAACCCTAACCCAAACCCTAAAACAAACCCTAACCCAAACCCTAAACCTAACCCTAACCCTACACCATAAACTAACCCTAACCCTGACCCAAACCCTAACGCTAACACTATACTTAACCCAAAACCTAACCCTAACCCTAATCAAACCCTAACTCTAAAACAAACCCTAACCCTAACCCTAACCCTAAACCTAACCCTAACACAAACCAAAACCCTAACCCTAACCCTAATCCTAACCCTAACCCTAACCCCAAACCTAACCCTAACTCTAACCCTAACCCAAACCTTAAACCTAACCTATTCCTAACCCTAAAGCTAACCCTAACCTTAACCCAAACCCTAACCCTAAACCTAACCCTAACCCAAACCCTAATCAAACCCTAACTCTAAAACAAACCCTAACCCTAACCCTAACCCTAACCGTAATCCTAAACCTAACCATAACCCTAACCCAAAAAGTAAACCTAACCCTAAACCTAACCCTAATCCAAAACCTAACCCTAACCCAAACCCTAACAATAACCGTAACACTATTCCTAACACTAACCCTAACCCTAAACCTAAACCTAACCCTAACCCTATTCCTAACCGTAACCCTAAACCCTACCCCTAAACAATACCCTACACATAACCTTCACCCTAACTCTAACCCTAACCCAAACCCTAACCCTAACCTTAACCCTAAATCAAACCCTAAAACTAAACCTAACCCTAACCCTAACCCTAACCCTAACCCTATTGATAATCCTAAACCTAACCCTAATTTTAAACCAAATCCTAACCGAAACCATAACCCTAAACCTAACCCTAACCGAAACGCTAACCCTAACCCAAACCCTATACCTAACACTAAACCTAACCCTAAGCCTATCCCAAACCCTAACGCTAACCCTAATTCTAATCCTAACCCACACCCTAACCCTAACACTAACCCAAACCATAAACCTAACCCTAACCTTAACCCTAATGCTAACCCTAAACCTAATTCAAACTCAAACCCTAACCCTAAACCTAACCCTAACCATAACCCTAACCCAAACCCTAACCCTAACCCTACCCCTAATCCTAACCCTAGTCGTAACCCTAACCCAAACCCTAAATCTAATCCTAACCCTAAGCCCTAAACCTAATCCTAATCCTAACCCTAAACCTAACCCAAACACAAACCCTAAACTTAACCCTAATCGTAACCCTAATACTATCCCTAACCCTAATCCACACCCTAACCCTAACACTAACCCTAACCCTAACCCTAACCCTAATCCTAACCGAAACCCAAACCCTAACCCTAACCGTAACCAAAACCCTAACACTAAACCTAACGCTAACCCTTACCCAAACCCAAATCATAAACCTAACCCGAACCCTAACCCTAACCCAAAACCTAACTTTAACCCAAACCCTAACGGTAACCCGAGCCCTATACCTTACCCTAACGCTATCCCTAACCTTAAAACTAACCCAAACCCAAACCCTAAACTTAACCCTAATCGTAAACCTAACCCAAAACCTAACCCTATGCCAAACACTAACCTTAACACTAAGCCTAACCCTAACACTATCACTAACCCTAACCCTAACCCTAATCATAACCGAAACCCAAACCCTAACCCTAACCCTAACCTTAACACTAATGCTAACCCTAATCCTCACTCAAACTCAAACCCTGAACCTAACCCTAACCCTAACCGAAACCCTAACCCTAACCCTAACCCTAACCCTAACTCAAACCCTAAACATAACCCTAATTCTAACTCGAACCCAAACCCTAAAACTAACCCTAACACAAACTCTAACCCAAACCCTAACAATAAGCCTAACCCTAACCCTATTCCTAACCCTAACCGTAACCCTAACCCTAACCCTAACCCTATTCCTAACCCTAACCCTAACCCTAACCTTAACCCAAACCCTAACCCTAAACCTAACCCTAACCCAAACCCTAATCAAACCTAACTCTAACCCAATCCCTAACCCTAACCCTAACCCTAACCGTAATCCTAAACCTAACCCTAACCCTAACCCAAAAAGTAAACCTAACCCTAAACCTAACCCTAACCCAAAACCTAACCCTAACCCAAATCATAATCCTAAACCTAACCCTATCCCTAACCCAAAAAGTAAACCTAACCCTAAACCTAACCCTAACCCAAAACGTAACCCTAACCCAAATCATAATCCTAACCCTAACCCTAATCCTAAACCTAACTCTAACCCGAAACCAAACCCTAACCCTAACCCTAACCCTAACCCAAACCCTAACCCTAACACTAACCCTAACCCTAACACTAACCCAAATCCTAACCCTAACCCTAATCCAAACCAAAACCCTAACCCTAACTCAAACTCTAATCCTAAACCTAACCCTAATCCTAACCCTAACCCTAACCCTAATCCTAACCCTAACCCTAACCCTAACACAAACCCAACCTCTAACACTAAACCTAACCCTAACCCACACCCAAACCCTAACCCTAACCCTAACCCTAACTCAAACCCTAACCCTAACCCTAACCCTAACTCAAACCCTAACCCTAAACCTAACCCTAACCCTAACACAAACCCTAACCCAAACCCTAACCCTAACCCTAACCCTAACCATAACCCTAACCCTAACCCTATCTCAAACACTAACCCTAACCCTAACCCAAACCCTAACCCTAAACCTAACCCTAACCCTTATCCTAACCCTAAACCAAACCCAAAAAATAAAACTAACCCTAAAGCAAACCCTAACCCTAAACCTAACCCTAACCCTAACCCTATTGCTAATCCTAAACCTAACCCTAACTTTAACCCAAACCCTAACCCAAACCCTAACCCTAAACCTAACCCTAACTCTAAACCTAACCCTAACCCAAACCCTAATCAAACCTAACTCTAACCCAAACCCTAACCCTAACCCTAACCCTAACTTTAACCCTAATGCTAACCCTAATCCTAAATCAAACTCAAACACTAACCCTATCCCTAATCCTAACCCAAACCCTAACCCTAACCCTAACCCTAACCCAAACCCTAACCCTAACCCTAATTCTAACCCGAACCCAAAACCTAACCCTAACCCTAAAGCTAACCCTCCACCATAAACTAACCCTAAACCTAACCCAAACCCTAACCCTAACACTATACCTAACCCAAACCCTAACCTTAACTCTAACCCTAACTCAAACCCTAACCCTGACCCTAACCCAAACCCTAAATCCACTCCTAACCCTACCCCTAACCCTAACCATAACCCTAACCCTAACCCTATCTCAAACACTAAACCTAACCCTAACCCAAACCCTAACCCTAAACCTAACCCTAACCCTTATCCTAACCCTAAACCTAACCCAAATAATAACACTAAACCTAAACCAAACCCTAACCGTAACCCTAAACCTAACCCTAATCCTAACCCAAACCCTAACCCTTACCCAAACCCAAAACCTAAACCTAACCTAACCCTAATCCTAACCCTAACCCTAACCCAAAAACTAACCCTAACTCGAACCCTAACCCAAATCCTAAGCAAACCCTACCCCTAACCCAAACCTTAACCCTAACCCAAACCCTAACCCTAACCCTAACCCTAACCCAAAACCTAAACCTAACCCTAACCCAAACCCTAAAACAAACCCTAACCCAAACCCTAAACCTAACCCTAACCCTACACCATAAACTAACCCTAACTCTGACCCAACCCTAACCCTAACACTATACCTAACCCAAACCCTAACCCTAACCCTAATCAAACCCTAACTCTAAAACAAACCCTAACCCTAACCCTAACCCTAAACCTAACCCTAACACAACCCAAAACCCTAACAATAACCCTAATCCTAACCCTAACCCTAACCCTAACCCTAACCCTAACCCTAACCCAAACCTTAAACCTAACCTATTCCTAACCCTAACCCTAACCCTAACCTTAACCCAAACCCTAACAATAAACCTAACCCTAACCCAAACCCTAATCAAACCCTAACTCTAAAACAAACCCTAACCTTAACCCTAACCCTAACCGTAATCCTAAACCTAACCATAACCCTAACCCAAAAAGTAAACCTAACCCTAAACCTAACCCTAATCCAAAACCTAACCCTAACCCAAACCCTAACAATAACCCTAACACTATTCCTAACACTAACCCTAACCCTAACCCTAAACCTAACCCTAACCCTATTCCTAACCGTAACCCTAAACCCTAACCCTAAACAATACCCTAAACATAACCTTCACGCTAACCCTAACCCTAACCCAAACCCTAACCCTAACCTTAACCCTAAATCAATCCCTAAACCTAAACCTAACCCTAACCATACTCCTACCCCTAACCCTATTGCTAATCCCAAACCTAACCCTAATTTTAAACCAAATCCTAACCCAAACCCTAAACCTAAACCTAACCCTAACCCAAACGCTAACCCTAACCCAAACCCTTAACCTAACACTAAACCTAACCCTAAGCCTATCCCAAACCCTAACGCTAACCCTAATTCTAATCCTAACCCACACCCTAACCCTAACACAAACGCAAACCATAAACCTAACCGTAACCTTAACCCTAATGCTAACCCTAAACCTAATTCAAACTCAAACCCTAACCCTAACCCTAACCCTAACCCAAACCCTAACCCAAACCCTAACCCTAACCCTAACCCTACCCCTAACCCAAACCCTAAAACAAACCCTAACACAAACCCTAAACCTAACCCTAACCCTACACCATAAACTAACCCTAACCCTGACCCAAACCCTAACCCTAACACTATACCTAACCCAAACCCTAACCCTAACCCTACTCAAACCCTAACTCTAAAACAAACCCTAACCGTAACCCTAAACCTAACCCTAACACAAACCAAAACCCTAACCCTAACCCTAATCCTAACC
>JAJHUQ010000035.1:9340000-9475000 GCA_035773235.1 Eospalax fontanierii | reverse complement strand
AATCCTAACCCTAACCCTAAATTTAAACCAAATCCTAACCCAAACCCTAACCCTAAACCTAACCAAAACCCAAACGCTAACCCTCACCCTAACCCTAAGCCAATCCCTAATCTTAACCCTAATCCTAATCCTAACCCTAATGCTAACCCTAACCTAAATTCTAACCCTAACCCAAACCAAAAACCTAACACTAAACCAAACCCTAACCCTAACCCTAACCCTAACCCTAACCCTAACCCTAACCCAAACCCTAACCCTTACCCAAACCCTAAACCTAAACCTAACCCTAACCCTAATCCTAACACTAACCCTAACCCAAAAACTAACCCTAACTCGAACTCTAACCCAAACCCTAATCCTAACCCTACCCCTAACGCAAACACTAACCCTAACCCTATTCCTAACCCTAACCCTAAACCTAAACTTAACCCAAACCCTAACCCAAACCCTAACCCTAACCCTAACCCTAACTCAAACCTTAAACCTAATTCGAACCCTAACCCTAACCCAAACACTAACCCAAATCCTAACAATAACCTTAACACTATTCCTAACACTAACCTTAACCATAACCCTAACCCTAACCCTAACCCTATTCCTAACCCTAACCCTAAACCCTAACCCTAACCAATACCCTAAACATAACCTTCACGCTAACCCTATCCCTAACCCAAACCCTAACCCTAACCCTAAACCTAACCAAAAACCTAAACCTAACTCTAATCCTAACCCTAACCCTCCTTAACCCTAACATTTAACCTTTACCTAACCCTAACCCAAAACCTAAACCTAACCCTAATCCTAACCCTAACCCTAACCCTAATCCTAAATCTAACCCTAACCCTAACACAAACCCAACCCCTAACCCTAACCCTAACCCTAATCCTAATTCTATCCCGAACCCAAACCATAACCCTAACCCTAAACCTAACCCAAAACGTAATCCTAACACTAAAACTAACCCTAAACCAAACCCTAACTCTAACCCTAAACCTAACCCTTACCCTAATCCTAACCCTATCCCTAACCCTAACACTAACCCTAACTCAAAACCACACCGTAACCACAAACCTAACTCAAACCCTAACCTTAAACCTAACCCAAACCCAAACCATAACCCTAACCTTAACCCTAAACCAAACCCTAAACCTAAACCTAAACCTAACCCTAACCCTAACCCTAACCCTAATCCAAATCCTAACCCAAACCCTAACAAAAACCCTAACCCTAACCCTATTCCTAACCCTAACCCTAACCCTAACCCTAACACAAAACCTAACCCTAAACCTAACCGAAACCTAAAGCATAACCCTAACTCTAATCCTAACCCTAGCCCTAATCCTAACCCTAACCCTATCACTAACCCAAACCCTAAACCTAACCCTAATCCTAATTCTAACCCTAACCCTAAGTCTAACCCTAAACCTAACCCTAACCCATACCCAACCCCTAACTCTAACCGGAACCCTAACCGAAACCCTAACTCAAACCCTAACCCTAACCCTAACCCAAAACCTAACCATAAACCTAACCCTAACCCTTTTCCTAACCCTAACACAAACCCTAACAATAATCCTAACCCTAACCCTATTCCTAAACCTAACCCTAACCCGAAACCTAACCCTAATCCTAACCCTAACCCTAACCCAAAAACTAACCCTAAACCTAACCCAAACCCTAACCCTAACACTAATCCTAATCCTAACCCTAACGCTAACCCTAACTCAAACCCTAACCCTAACCCAAACCCTAACCCTAAGACTAACCATAACCCTAATCCTAAACGTAACACTAACCCTAACCCTAACCCTAACCCTAACCCTAACCCAAACCCTAACGCTAACCCAAACCCTAAACCTAAACCTAACCCTAACCCTATTCCTAACCCTAACCCTAACCCAAACCCTATCCCTAACTCGAACCCTAACGCAAAACCTAATCCTAACCCTAACGCTAACCCAAACCCTAACCCTAACCCTATTCCTAACCCTAACCCTAAACCTAACCTTAACCCAAACCCTAACCCAAAACCTAACCCTAACCCTAACCCTAACTCAAACTCTAACCCTAACTCGAACCCTAACCCTAACCCAAACACTAACCCAAACCCAAACAAATACTCTAAACCTATTCCTAACACTAACCCTAACCCTAAACCTAACCCTATTCCTAACCCTAACCCTAAACCCTAACCCTAACCAATACCCTAAACATAACCTTCACGCTAACCCTAACCCTAAACCAAACCCTAACCCTAACCCTAAACCTAACCAAAAACCTAAACATAACCCTAACCCTAACCCTAAACCAAACCCAAACCCTAACACTAACCCTAACCCTAACACTAACCCAAATCCTAACCCTAACATTAACACAAACCAAAACCCTAAACCTAACTCTAATCCTAACCCTAACCTTAATCAAAACCCTAACATTAAACCTAACCCTAATCCTAACCCAAAACCTAAACCTAACCATAATCCTAACCCTAACCCTAACCCTAATCCTAACCCTAACCCTAACCCTAACACAAACCCAACCCCTAACCCTACCCCTAACCCAAACGCTAACCCTAATCCTAACCCTAACTCAAACCCTAACCCTAACCCTAACCCTAACCCAAACCCTACCCCTAAATCTAACCCTAACCCTAATCCAAACCCTAACCCTAACCCAAAAACTAACCCTAACGATAACCCAAACACTGACCCTAACCCTAACCCTAACCCAAACCCTACCACTCACACTAACACTAAACCTACCACTAAGCCAATCCCTAACCCTAACCCTAAACCACACCCACACCCTAACCCTAACTCTAACCCTAACCCTAACCCTAACCGTAACCCTAACCCTAACTCAAACCCTAACCCTATCGCCACCCCAAACCCAAACCTAAACCTAACCCTAACCCTTATTCTAACCCTAAACCTAACCCAAAAAATAACACTAACCCTAAACCAAATCATAACCATAACCCTAACCCTTACCCAAACCCTAAACCTAAACCTAACCCTAAACCTAATCCTAACCCTAACCCTAACCCAAAAACTAACCCGAACCCGAACCCTATCCCAAACCCTAATCCTAACCCTAACCCTAACCCAAACCCTAACCCTAACCCTATTCCTAACCATAACCCTAAACCTAAATTTAACCCAAACCCTAACCCAAACCCTAACCCTAAACCCTAACCTAAACCCTATCCCTAACCCTAACCCAAACCCTAACTCAAACTCTAACCCTAACTCTAAACCTAACCCAAAACCTAAACCTAACCCTAATCGAAACCCTAACCCAAACCCTAAAAATAACCCTAACCCTAACCCTATTCCTAACACTAACCCTAATCCTAACCCTAACCCTAACCCTATTCCTAACCCTAACCCTAAACCCTAACCCTAACCAATACCCTAAACATACCCCTCACGCTAACCCTAACCCAAACCCAAACCCTAACCCTAACGCTAACCCTAACCCAAACCCTAACCCTAACCCTAACCCTAACCCTAACCCAAACCGTAACCCTAACACTAACCCTAACCCTAATCCTAAACCTATCCCGAACGCTAACCCAAAAATAAACCTAAACCTAACCCTAACCCTAACCGTAACCCTAACCCTAACCCAAACCCTAACCCTAACCCTAACCCTACCCCTAATCCTAACCCTAATCCTAACCCTAACCCAAATCCTAAACCTAATCGTAACCCTAAGCCCTAAACCTAATCCTAATCCTAACCCTAAACCTAACCCAAACACAAGCCCTAAGCTTAACCCTAATCGTAACCCTAATACTAACCCTAACCCTAATCCACACCCTAACCCTAACACTAACCCTAACCCTAACCCTAACCCTAATCCTAACCGAAACCCAAAACCTAACCCTAACCGTAACCAAAACCCTAACCCTAAACCTAACGCTAAACCTTACCGAAACCCAAATCATAACCCTAACCTGAACCCTAACCCTAACCCTAAACTTAAGTTTAACCCAAACCCTAACCCTAACCCGAACCCTAAACCTAACCCTAACCCTATCCCTAACCTTAAACCTAACCCAAACACAAACCCTAAACTTAACCCTAACCGTAAACCTAACCCAAAACCTAACCCTAACCCAAAAACTAACCTTAACACAAAGCCTAAACCTAACACTATCACGAACCCTAACCCTAACCCTAATCATAACTGAAACCCAAACCCTAACCCTAACCCTAACCTTAACCCTAATGCTAACCCTAATGCTAACTCAAACTCAAACCCTAAACCTAACCCTAACCCTAACCCAAACCCTAACCCTAACCCTAGACCTAACCCTAACCCTAACTCAAACCCTACCATAACACTAATTCTAACCCAAACCCAAAACCTAAAACTAACCCTAACACAAACTCTAACTCAAACGCTAAGAATAAGCCTAACCCTAACCCTATTCCTAACCCTAACCGTAACCCTAACCCTAACCCTAAACCTATTCCTAACCCTAACCCTAACCCTAACCCTAACCTTAACCCAAACCCTAACTCTAAACTAACCCTAACCCAAACGTTAATCAAACCCTAACCCTGATCCTAAACCTAACACTAACCCTAACAGTAATCCTAAACCTAACGCTAACCCTAACCCAAAAAGAAAACCTAACCCTAAACCTAACCCTAACCCCAAACCTAACCCTAACACAAATCCTAATCCTAACCCTAACCCTAATCCTAAACCTAACTCTAACCCTAAACCAAACCCTAACCCTAAACCTAAGCCTAACCCAAACCCTAACCCTAACCCTAACCCTAACCCTAACCCAAACCATAACACTAACCCTAACCTTAACCCTAATGCTAAGCCTAAACCTAACTCAAACTCAAACCCTAACCCTAAACCTAACCCTAACCCAAACCCTAACCCTAACACTAACCTAACCCTAACTCAAACCCTAAACATAACCCTAACCCTAACCCAAATCCTAACCCTAAACCTAACCCAAACCAAAACCGTAACCCTAAATGTAACTCTAATCCTAAACCTAACCCTAATCCTAACCCTAACCCTAACCCTAATCCTAACCTTAACCCTAACCCTATCACAAACCCAACCTCTAACACTAACCCTAACACTAACCCTAACCCTAACCCAAACCCTAACCCTAACCCTAACCCTAACCCTAACTCAAACCCTAACCCTAACCCTAACCCTAACTCAAACCCTAACCCTATCCCTAACCGAAACCCTAAAACAAATCCAAACCCTAACCCTAACCCTAACCATAACCCTAACCCTAACCCAATCTCAAACACTAACCCTAACCCTAATCCAAACCCTAACCCTAAACCTAACCCTAACCCTTATCCTAACCCTAAACCTAACCCAAAAAATAACACTAAACCTAAACCAAACCCTAACCCTAACCCTAACCCTAACCCAAACCCTAACCCTTACCCAAACCCTAAACCTAAACCTAACCTCACCCTAATCCTAACCCTAACCCTAACCCAAAAACTAACCCTAACTCGAACCCTAACCCAAACACTAATCCTAACCCTAACCCTAACTCAAACACTAACCCTAACCCTATTCCCAACCCTAACCCTAAACCTAACCTTAACCCAAACCCTAACCCAAACCCTAACGCTAACCCTAACCCTAACTCAAACTCTAACCCTAACTCGAACCCTAACCCTAACCCAACCACTAACCCAAACCCTAACAATAACCCTAACCCTAATCCTATTCCTAACACTAACCCCAAACCCTAACCCCAACCACTACCCCAAACATAAACCTCACCCTAACCCTAACCCTAACCCAAACCCTAACCTTAACCCTAAACCTAACCAAAAACCTAAACCTAACCCTAACCCTAACCCTAACCCTAACACTAACCCTAACCCTAACACTAACCCAAATCCTAACGCTAACATTAACCCAAACCAAAACCCTAAATCTAACTCTAATCCTAACCCTAACCCTAATCAAAACACTAACATTAAACCTAACCCTAACCCTAACACAAAACCTAAACCTAACCCTAATCCTAACCCTAACCCTAACCCTAACCCTAACCCTAACCCTAACCCTAACCCTAATCCAAAAACTAACCCTAACGATAACCCAAACCCTAACCCTAACCCTAACCCTAACCCTAACCCAAACCCTAACACTAACACTAACACTAACCCTAACACTAACCCAAACCCTAAACTTAACCCTAACTCTAATCCTAACACTAACCCTAAACCTAACCCTAACCCTAACCCAAACCCTAACCCTAACCCTAACCCAAACCCTTATCCTAACCCTAAACCTAACCCACAATATAACACTAACCCTAAACCAAACCCTAACCCTAACCCTAACAGTAACCCTAACCCAAACCCTAACCCTTACCCAAACCCTAAACCTAAACCTAACCCTAACCCTTATCCTAACCCTAACCCTAACCCAAAAACTAACCCTAACCCGAACCTTAACCCAAACACTAATCCTAACCCTAACCCTAACCCAAACCCTAACCATAACCCTATTCCTAACCATAACCATAAACCTAACCTTAACCCAAACCCTAAACCAAACCCTAACCCTAAACCCTAACCCAAACCCTATCCCTAACCCTAACTCTAACCCTAACTCAAACTCTAACCCTAACTCTAACCCTAACCCAAAACCTAAACCTAACCCTAATCCAAACCCTAACCTAACCCCTAAAAATAACCCTAACCCTAACCCTATTCCTAACACTAACCCTAACCCTAACCAAAAACCTAACCCTATTCCTAACCCTAACATTAAACCCTAACCCTAAACAATAACCTAAACATAACCGTCACCCTAACCCTAACCCTAACCCAAACCCTAACCCTAACCCTAACCCTAACCCAAACCCTAACCCTAACCCTAACCCTAACCCAAAAACTAACCCTAACTCGAACCCTAACCCAAACCCTAATCCTAACCCTAACCCTAACCCTTACCGTAACCCTAACCCTATTCCTAACATTAACCCTAAACCTAACCTTAACCCAAACCCTAACCCAAACCCTAACCCCAACCCTAACCCTAACCCTAACCCAAACCCTAACCCAAATCCTAACCCTAACCCTAACCTAACCCTAACCCTAACCCTAACGCTAACTCAAATACTAACCCTAACCCTAAACCAAATCCTATCCCTAAACCTAACCCTAACCCTTATCCTAACCCTAAACCTAACCCAAAAAATAACACTAACCCTAAACCAAACCCTAACCCTAACCCTAACCCTAACCCTTACCCAAACCCTAAACCTAAACCTAACCCTAATCTAATCCTAACCCTAACCCTAACCCAAAAACTAACCCTAACTCAAACCCTAACCCAAACTCTAATGGTAAACCTAACCCTAACCCAAACCCTAACCCTAACCCTATTCCTAATCCTAACCCTAAACCTAACCTTAACCCAAACCCTAACCCAAACCCTAACCCTAAACTTAACCCTAACTCAAATTCTAACCCGAATTCGAACCCTAACCCTAACCCAAACACTAACCCAAACCCTAAAAAAAACCCTAACCCTAACCCTATTCCTAACACTAACCCTAACCCTAACCCTAACCCTAAACCTATTCCTAACCCTAACCCTAAACCCTACCCGTAACCAATACCCTAAACATAACCTTCACGCTAACCCTAACCCTAACCCAAACCCTAACCCTAACCCTAAACCTAACCAAAAACCTAAAGCTAACCCTAACCCTAATGCTAACCCAAACCCTAACCCTAACATTAACGCTAACCCTAACACTAACCCAAATCCTAACCCTCATATTAACTCAAGCCAAAGCTCTAAATTTAACACTACTCCTAGCCCTAACCCTAATCAAAACCCTAACATTAAACCTAACCTAACCCTAACCCAAAACCTAAACCTAACCCTAATTGTAACCCTAAACCTAACCCTAATCCTAACCCTAACTCTAACCCTAACACAAACCCAACCCCTAACCCTAACCCTAACCCTAACCCAAACCCTAACCCTAAACCTAACCCTAACTCAAACTCTAACCCTAACCCTAACCCTAACCCAAACCCTAAAACTAAATCTAACCCTAAACCTAATCCTAACCCTAACCCTAACCCAAAAAATAACCCTAACAATAACCCAAATCCTAACCCTAACCCTAACCCTAACCCTAACCCAAACCCTAACATTAAATCTAACCTAACCCTAACCCAAAACCTAAACCTAACCCTAATCGTAACCCGAAACCTAACCCAAACCCTAACCCTAACCCGAACCCTAAACCTAACCCTAACCCTATCCCTAACCTTAAAGCTAACACAAACACAAACCCTAAACTTAACCCTAACAGTAAACCTAACCCAAAACCTAACCCTAACCCAAAAACTAACCTTAACACAAAGCCTAAACCTAACACTATCACTAACCGTAACCCTAACCCTAATCATAACCGAAACCCAAACCCTAACCCTAACCCTAAACTTAACCCTAATGCTAACCCTAATCCTAACTCAAACTCAAACCCTAAACCTAACCCTAACCCTAACCCAAACCCTAACCCTAACCCTAGACCTAACCCTAACCCTAACTCAAACCCTAACCATAACCCTAATTCTAACCCGAAACCAAAACCTAAAACTAACTTTAACACAAACTCTAACCCAAACCCTAAGAATAAGCCTAACCCTAACCCTATTCCTAACCCTAACCGTAACCCTAACCCTAACCCTAACCCTATTCCTAACCCTAACACTAACCCTAACCTTAACCCAAACCCTAACCCTAAACCTAACCCTAACCCAAACCTTAATCAAACCCTAACTCTAACCCAAACCCTAACCCTAACACAAACCCTAACCGTAATCCTAAACCTAACCCTAACCCAAAAAGAAAACCTAACCCTAAACCTAACCCTAACCCAAAACCTAACCCTAACCCTAACCCTAACCCAAACCCTAACCCTAACACTAACCCTAACCCTAAAACTAATCCAAATCCTAACCCTAACCCTAACCCAAACCAAAACCCTAACCCTAACTGTAACTCTAATCCTAAACCTAACCCTAATCCTAACCCTAACCCTAACCCTAATCCAACCCTAACCCTAACCCTAACACAAACCCAACCTCTAACACTAACCCTAACCCTAACTCAAACCCTAACCCTAACCCTAACTCAAACCCTAACCCTAACCCTAACCCAAACCCTAAAACAAATCCTAACCCTAACCCTAACCCTAACCATAACCCTAACCCTAACCCTATCTCAAACACTAACCCTAACCCTAACTCAAACCCTAACCCTAAACCTAACCCTAACCCTTATCCTAACCCTAAACCTAACCCAAAAAATAATACTAAACCTAAACCAAACCCTAACCCTAACCCTAACCCTAACCCTAACCCAAACCCTAACCCTTACCCAAACCCTAAACCTAAACCTAACCTAACCCTAATCCTAACCCTAACCCTAACCCAAAAACTAACCCTAACTCAAACCCTAACCCAAACCCTAATCCTAACCCTAACACTAACTCAAACACTAACCCTAACCCTATTCCTAACCGTAACCCTAAACCTAACCTTAACACAAACCCTAACCCAAACCCTAAGCCTAACCCTAACCCTAACTCAAACTCTAACCCTAACTCGAACCCTAACCCTAACCCAAACACTAACACAAACCCTAACAATAACCCTAAACCTAACCCTATTCCTAACACTAACCCCAAACCCTAACCCTAACCAATACCCTAATCATAACCTTCACGCTAACCCTAACCCTAACCCAAACCCTAACCTTAACCCTAAACCTAACCAAAAACCTAAACCTAACCCTAACCCTAACCCTAACCCTAACACTAACCCTAACCCTAACACTAACCCAAATCCTAACGCTAACATTAACCCAAACCAAAACCCTAAATCTAACTCTAATCCTAACCCTAACCCTAATCAAAACCCTAACATTAAACCTAACCCTAACCCTAACCCAAAACCTAAACTTAACCCTAATCCTAACCCTAACCCTAACCCTAAACCTAACCCTAACCCTAATCCTAACCCTAACCCTAATCCAAAAACTAACCCTAACGATAACCCAAACCCTAACCCTAACCCTAGCCCTAACCCAAACCCTAACACTAACACTAACACTAACCCTAACACTAACCCAAACCCTAACCTTAACCCTAACTCTAATCCTAATCCTAACCCTAACCCTAACCGTAACCCTAACCCAAACCCTAACCCTTACCCAAACCCTAAACCTAAACCTAACCCTAACCCTTATCCTTACCCTAACCCTAACCCAAAAACTAACCCTAACCCGGACCTCTACCCAAACACTAATCCTAACCCTAACCCTAACCCCAACCCTAACCATAACCCTATTCCTAACCATAACCCTAAATCTAACCTTAACCCAAACCCTAAACCAAACCCTAACCCTAAACCCTAACCCAAACTCTATCCCTAACCCTAACTCGAACCCTAACTCAAACTCTAACCCTAACTCTAACCCTAACCCAAAACCTAAACCTAACCCTAATCCAAACCCGAACCCAACCCCTAATAATAACCCTAACCCTAACCCTATTCCTAACACTAACCCTAACCCTAACCCTAAACCTAACCCTATTCCTAACCATAACATTAAACCCTAACCCTAAACAATAACTTAAACATAACCGTCACCCTAACCCTAACCCTAACCCAAACCCTAACCCTAACCCTAACCCTAACCCAAACCCTAACCCTAACCCTAACCCTAACCCAAAAACTAACCCTAACTCGAACCCTAACCCAAACCCTAATCCTAACCCTAACCCTAACCCTTACCGTAACCCTAACCCTATTCCTAACATTAACCCTAAACCTAACCTTAACCCAAACCCTAACCCAAACCCTAACCCTAACCCTAACCCTAACCCTAATCCAAACCCTAACCCAAATCCTAACCCTAACCCTAACCTAACCCTAACCCTAACCCTAATCCTAACTCAAATACTAACCCTAACCCTAAACCAAACCCTCACCTTTAACCTAACCCTAACCGTTATCCTAACCCTAAACCTAACCCAAAAAATAACACTAACCCTAAACCAAACCCTAACCCTAACCCTAACCCTAACCCTTACCCAAACCCTAAACCTAAACCTAACCCTAATCTAATCCTAACCCTAACCCTAACCCAAAAACTAACCCTAACTCAAACCCTAACTCAAACTCGAATCGTAAACCTAACCCTAACCCAAACCCTAACCCTAACTCTATTCCTAATCCTAACCCTAAACCTAACCTTAACCCAAACCCTAACCCAAACCCTAACCCTAAACTTAACCCTAACTCAAACTCTAACCCGAATTCGAAACCTAACCCTAACCCAAACACTAACCCAAACCCTAAAAATAACCCTAACCCTAACCCTATTCCTAACACTAACCCTAACCCTAACCCTAAACCTAAACCTATTCCTAACCCTAACCCTAAACACTAACCATAACCAATACCCTAAACATAACTTTCACGCTAACCCTAACCCTAACCCAAACCCTAACCCTAACCCTAAACCTAACCAAAAACCTAAAGCTAACCTTAACCCTCACCCTAACCCAAACCCTAAGCCTAACACTAACGCTAACCCTAACACTAACCCAAAACCTAAGCCTCACATTAACCCAAACCAAAACCATAAACCTAACTCTAATCCTAACCCTAACCCTAATCAAAACCCTAACATTAAACCTAACCTAACCCTAACCCAAAACCTAAACCTAACCCTAATCGTAACCCTAAACCTAACCCTAATCCGAACCCTAACTCTAACCCTAACACAAACCCAACCCCTAACCCTAACCCTAACCCTAACCCAAACCCTAACCCTAAACCTAACCCTAACTCAAACTCTAACCCTAACCCTAACCCAAACCCTAACCCTAAATCTAACCCTAAACCTAATCCTAACCCTAACCCTAACCCAAAAACTAACCCTAACAATAACCCAAATCCTAACCCTAACCCTAACCCTAACCCTAACCCAAACCCTAACATTAAACCTAACCTAACCCTAACCCAAAACCTAAACCTAACCCTAATCGTAACCCGAAACCTAACCCAAACCCTAACCCTAACCCGAACCCTAAACCTAACCCTAACCCTATCCCTAACCTTAAAGTTAACCCAAACACAAACCCTAAACTTAATACTAACAGTAAACCTAACCCGAAACCTAACCCTAACCCAAAAACTAACCTTAACACAAAACCTAAACCTAACACTATCACTAACCCTAACCCTAATCATAACCGAAACCCAAACCCTAACCCTAACCCTAAACTTAACCCTAATGCTAACCCTAATCTTAACTCAAACTCAAACCCTAAACCTAACCCTAACCCTAACTCAAACCCTAACCCTCACCCTAGACCTATCCCTAACCCTAACTCAAACCCTAACCATAACCCTAATTCTAACCCGAAACCAAAACCTAAAACTAACCTTAACACAAACTCTAACCCAAACACTAAGAATAAGCCTAACCCTAACCCTATTCCTAACCCTAACCGTAAACCTAACCCTAACCCTAACCCTATTCCTAACCCTAACCCTAACCCTAACCTTAACCCAAACCCTAACCCTAAACCTAACCCTAACCCAAACCTTAATCAAACCCTAACTCTAACCCAAACCCTAACCCTAACACTAACCCTAACCGTAATCCTAAACCTAACCCTAACCCAAAACCTAACCCTAACCCTAACCCTAACCCTAACCCAAACACTAACCCTAACACTAACACTAACCCTAACACTAACCCTAATCCTAACCCTAACCCTATCCCAAACCAAGACCCTAACCCTAACTGTATCTCTAATCCTTTACCTAAACCTAATCCTAACCCTAGCCCTAACCCTAATCCTAACCCTAACCCTAACACTAACACAAACCCAACCTCTAACACTAACCCTAACCCTAACCAAACCCTAACTCAAACCCTAACCCTAACCCTAACCCTAACTCAAACCCTAACCCTAACCCTAAACCAAACCCTAAAACAAATCCTAACCCTAACCCTAACCATAACCATAACCCTAACCCTAACCCTATCTCAAACACTAACCCTAACCCTAACCCAAACCCTAACCCTAAGCCTAACCCTAACCCTTATCCTAACCATAAACCTAACCCAAAAAATAATACTAAACCTAAACCAAACCCTAACCCTAACCTTAACCCTAACCCAAACCCTAACCCTTACCCAAAACCTAAACCTAAACCTAACCTAACCCTAATCCTAACCCTAACCCTAACCCAAAAACTAACCCTAACTCGAACCCTAACTCAAACGCTAATCCTAACCCTAACCCTAAGTCAAACACTAACCCTAACCCTATTCCTAAGCGTAACCCTAAACCTAACCTTAACCCAAACCCTAACCCAAACCCTAACCCTAACCCTAACCCTAACTCAAACTCTAACCCTAACTCGAACCCTAACCCAAAAGCAGACACTAACCCAAACCCTAACAATAACCCTAACCTTAACCCTATTCCTAACACTAACCCCAAACCCTAACCCTAACCAATACCCTAAACATAACCTTCACGCTAACCCTAACCCTAACCCAAACCCTAACCTTAACCCTAAACCTAACCAAAAACCTAAACCTAAACCTAACCCTAACACTAACCCTAACCCTAACACTAACCCAAATCCTAACGCTAACATTAACCCAAACCAAAACCCTAAATCTAACTCTAATCCTAACCCTAACCCTAATCAAAACCCTAACATTAAACCTAACCCTAACCCTAACCCAAACCCTAACCCTAACACTAACCCTAACCCTAAAACTAATCCAAATCCTAACCCTAACCCTAACCCAAACCAAAACCCTAACCCTAACTGTAACTCTAATCCTAAACCTAACCCTAATCCTAACCCTAACCCTAACCCTAATCCAACCCTAACCCTAACCCTAACACAAACCCAACCTCTAACACTAACCCTAACCCTAACTCAAACCCTAACCCTAACCCTAACTCAAACCCTAACCCTAACCCTAACCCAAACCCTAAAACAAATCCTAACCCTAACCCTAACCCTAACCATAACCCTAACCCTAACCCTATCTCAAACACTAACCCTAACCCTAACTCAAACCCTAACCCTAAACCTAACCCTAACCCTTATCCTAACCCTAAACCTAACCCAAAAAATAATACTAAACCTAAACCAAACCCTAACCCTAACCCTAACCCTAACCCTAACCCAAACCCTAACCCTTACCCAAACCCTAAACCTAAACCTAACCTAACCCTAATCCTAACCCTAACCCTAACCCAAAAACTACCCCTAACTCAAACCCTAACCCAAACCCTAATCCTAACCCTAACCCTAACACAAACACTAACCCTAACCCTATTCCTAACCGTAACCCTAAACCTAACCTTAACACAAACCCTAACCCAAACCCTAACCCTAACCCTAACCCTAACTCAAACTCTAACCCTAACTCGAACCCTAACCCTAACCCAAACACTAACACAAACCCTAACAATAACCCTAAACCTAACCCTATTCCTAACACTAACCCCAAACCCTAACCCTAACCAATACCCTAAACATAACCTTCACGCTAACCCTAACCCTAACCGAAACCCTAACCTTAACCCTAAACCTAACCAAAAACCTAAACCTAACCCTAACCCTAACCCTAACCCTAACACTAACCCTAACCCTAACACTAACCCAAGTCCTAACGCTAACATTAACCCAAACCAAAACCCTAAATCTAACTCTAATCCTAACCCTAACACTAATCAAAACCCTAACCTTAAACCTAACCCTAACCCTAGACCAAAACCTAAACTTATCCCTAATCCTAACACTAACCCTAACCCTAAACCTAACCCTAATCCTAACCCTAACCCTAATCCAAAAACTAACCCTAACGATAACCCAAACCCTAACCCTAACCCTAACCCAAACCCTAACCCAAACCCTAACACTAACACTAACACTAACCCTAACACTAACCCAAACCCTAACCTTAACCATAACTCTAATCCTAACCCTAACCCTAACCCTAACCGTAACCCTAACCCAAACCCTAAACCTAACCCTAACCCAAACCCTTATCCTAACCCTAAAGCTAACCCAAAATATAACACTAACCCTAAACCAAACCCTAACCCTAACCCTAACCCTTACCCAAACCCTAAACCTAAACCTAACCCTAACCCTAATCCTAACCCTAACCCTAACCCAAAAACTAACCCTAACCCGAACCTTAACCCAAACACTAATCCTAACCCTAACCCTAACCCAAACCCTAACCAGAACCCTATTCCTAACCATAAACCTAAACCTAAACTTAACCCAAACCCTAACCCAAACCCTAACCCTAAACCCTAACCCAAACCCTATCCCTAACCCTAAACCTAACCCTAACTCAAACTCTAACCCTAACTCTAACCCTAACCCAAAACCTAAACCTAACCCTAATCCAAACCCTAACCCAACCCCTAACAATAACCCTAAACCTAACCCTAAACCTAACCCTATTCCTAACCCTAACATTAAACCCTAACCCTAAACAATAACCTAAACATAACCGTCACCCTAACCCTAACCCTAACCCAAACCCTAACCCTAACCCTAACCCTAACCCCAACCCTAACCCTAACCCTAACCCAAAAACTAACCCTAACTCGAACGCTAACCCAAACCCTAATCCTAACCCTAACCCTAACCCTTACCGTAACCCTAACCCTATTCCTAACATTAACCCTAAACCTAACCTTAACCCAAACCCTAACCCAAACCCTAACCCTAACCCTAACCCTAACCCTAACCCAAACCCTAACCCAAATCAAAACCCTAACCCTAACCTAACCCTAACCCTAACCCTAACCCTAACTCAAATACTAACCCTAACCCTAAACCAAAAGCTAACCCTAAACGTAACCCTAACCCTTATCCTAACCCTAAACCTAACCCAAAAAATAACACTAACCCTAATCGAAACCCTAACCCTAACCCTAACCCTAACCCTTAACCAAACCCTAAACCTAAACCTAACCCTAATCTAATCCTAACCCTAACCCTAACCCAAAAACTAACCCTAACTCGAACCCTAACCCAAACTCTAATCGTAAACCTAACCCTAACCCAAACCCTAACCCTAACCCTATTCCTAATCCTAACCCTAAACCTAACCTTAACCCAAACCCTAACCCAAACCCTAACCCTAAACTTAACCCTAACTCAAACTCTAACCCGAAGTCGAAACCTAACCCTAACCCAAACACTAACCCAAACCCTAAAAATAACCCTAACCCTAACCCTATTCCTAACACTAACCCTAACCCTAACCCTAACCCTAAACCTATTCCTAACCCTAACCCTAAACCCTAACCCTAACCAATACCCTAAACATAACCTTCACGCTAAACCTAACCCTAACCCAAACCCTAACCCTAACCCTAAACCTAACCAAAAACCTAAAGCTAACCCTAACCCTAACCCTAACCCAAACCCTAACCCTAACATTAACGCTAACCCTAACACTAACCCAAATCCTAACCCTCACATTAACCCAAACCAAAACCCTAAACCTAACTCTAATCCTAACCCTAACCCTAATCAAAACCCTAACATTAAACCTAACCTAACCCTAACCCAAAACCTAAACCTAACCCTAATCGTAACCCTAAACCTAACCCTAATCCTAACCCTAACTCTAACCCTAACACAAACCCAACCCCTAACCCTAACCCTAACCCTAACCCAAACCCTAACCCTAAACCTAACCCTAATTCAAACTCTAACCCTAACCCTAACCCTAACCCAAACCCTAACCCTAAGTCTAACCCTAAATCTAACCCTAAACCTAATCCTAACCCTAACCCTAACCCAAAAACTAACCCTAACAATAACCCAAATCCTAACCATAACCCTAACCCTAACCCTAACCCAAACCCTAAGCCTAACACTAACCCTAACTCAAACTCTAACCCTAACTCTAACCCTAACTCAAAACTTAAACCTAACCCTAATCCAAACCCTAACCCAACCCCTAACAATAACCCTAAACCTAACCCTAAACCTAACCCTATTCCTAACCCTAACATTAAACCCTAACCCTAAACAATAACCTAAACATAACCGTCACCCTAACCCTAACCCTAACCCAAACCCTAACCCTAACCCTAACCCTAACCCCAACCCTAACCCTAACCCTAACCCAAAAACTAACCCTAACTCGAACGCTAACCCAAACCCTAATCCTAACCCTAACCCTAACCCTTACCGTAACCCTAACCCTATTCCTAACATTAACCCTAAACCTAACCTTAACCCAAACCCTAACCCAAACCCTAACCCTAACCCTAACCCTAACCCTAACCCAAACCCTAACCCAAATCCAAACCCTAACCCTAACCTAACCCTAACCCTAACCCTAACCCTAACTCAAATACTAACCCTAACCCTAAACCAAAACCTAACCCTAAACCTAACCCTAACCCTTATCCTAACCCTAAACCTAACCCAAAAAATAACACTAACCCTAATCGAAACCCTAACCCTAACCCTAACCCTAACCCTTAACCAAACCCTAAACCTAAACTTAACCCTAATCTAATCCTAACCCTAACCCTAACCCAAAAACTAACCCTAACTCGAACCCTAACCCAAACTCTAATCGTAAACCTAACCCTAACCCAAACCCTAACCCTAACCCTATTCCTAATCCTAACCCTAAACCTAACCTTAACCCAAACCCTAACCCAAACCCTAACCCTAAACTTAACCCTAACTCAAACTCTAACCCGAAGTCGAAACCTAACCCTAACCCAAACACTAACCCAAACCCTAAAAATAACCCTAACCCTAACCCTATTCCTAACACTAACCCTAACCCTAACCCTAACCCTAAACCTATTCCTAACCCTAACCCTAAACCCTAACCCTAACCAATACCCTAAACATAACCTTCACGCTAAACCTAACCCTAACCCAAACCCTAACCCTAACCCTAAACCTAACCAAAAACCTAAAGCTAACCCTAACCCTAACCCTAACCCAAACCCTAACCCTAACATTAACGCTAACCCTAACACTAACCTAAATCCTAACCCTCACATTAACCCAAACCAAAACCCTAAACCTAACTCTAATCCTAACCCTAACCCTAATCAAAACCCTAACATTAAACCTAACCTAACCCTAACCCAAAACCTAAACCTAACCCTAATCGTAACCCTAAACCTAACCCTAATCCTAACCCTAACTCTAACCCTAACACAAACCCAACCCCTAACCCTAACCCTAACCCTAACCCAAACCCTAACCCTAAACCTAACCCTAATTCAAACTCTAACCCTAACCCTAACCCTAACCCAAACCCTAACCCTAAGTCTAACCCTAAATCTAACCCTAAACCTAATCCTAACCCTAACCCTAACCCAAAAACTAACCCTAACAATAACCCAAATCCTAACCCTAACCCTAACCCTAACCCTAACCCAAACCCTAACCCTAACACTAACCCTAATCCTAACACTAACACAAATCCTAACCCTAACATTAACCCAAACCAAAACCCTAAGCCTAACTCTAATCCTAACCCTAACCCTCATCAAAACCCTAACATTAAACCTAACCCTAAACCTAACCCAAAACCTAAACCTAACCTAATCCCAACCCTAACCCTAACCCTAATCCTAACCCTAACCCTAACCCTAACACAAACCCAACCCCTAAACCTAACCCTAATCCTAATTCTATCCCGAACCCAAACCATAACCCTAACCCTAAACCTAACCCAAAACCTAATCCTAACACTAACCCTAACCCTAAACCAAACCCTAACTCTAACCCTAAACCTAACCGTTACCCTAATCCTAACCCTATCCCTAACCCTAACACTAACCCTAACCCAAAACCACACCGTAAACACAAACCTAACTCAAACCATAACCTTAAACCTAACTCAAACCCAAACCATAACCCTAACCTTAACCCTAAACCAAACACTAAACCAAACCCTAAACCTAAACCTAACCCTTACCCTAACCCTAACCCTAACTCTAACCCTTACCCAAACCCTAAACCTAAACCTAACCCTAACCCTAATCCTAACCCTAACCCTAACCCAAAAACTAACCCTAACCCGAACCTTAACCCAAACACTAATCCTAACCCTAACCCTAACCCAAACCCTAACCATAACCCTATTCCTAACCATAAACCTAAACCTAAACTTAACCCAAACCCTAACCCAAACCCTAACCCTAAACCCTAACCCAAACCCTATCCCTAACCCTAAACCTAACCCTAACTCAAACTCTAACCCTAACTCTAACCCTAACCCAAAACATAAACCTAACCCTAATCCAAACCCTAACCCAACCCCTAACAATAACCCTAAACCTAACCCTAAACCTAACCCTATTCCTAACCCTAACATTAAACCCTAACCCTAAACAATAACCTAAACATAACCGTCACCCTAACCCTAACCCTAACCCAAACCCTAACCTTAACCCTAACCCTAACCCCAACCCTAACCCTAACCCTAACCCAAAAACTAACCCTAACTCGAACGCTAACCCAAACCCTAATCCTAACCTTAACCCTAACCCTTACCGTAACCCTAACCCTATTCCTAACATTAACCCTAAACCTAACCTTAACCCAAACCCTAACCCAAACCCTAACCCTAACCCTAACCCTAACCCTAACCCAAACCCTAACCCAAATCCAAACCCTAACCCTAACCTAACCCTAACCCTAACCCTAACCCTAACTCAAATACTAACCCTAACCCTAAACCAAAACCTAACCCTAAACCTAACCCTACCCTTATCCTAACCCTAAACCTAACCCAAAAAATAACACTAACCCTAATCGAAACCCTAACCCTAACCCTAACCCTAACCCTTAACCAAACCCTAAACCTAAACCTAACCCTAATCTAATCCTAACCCTAACCCTAACCCAAAAACTAACCCTAACTCGAACCCTAACCCAAACTCTAATCGTAAACCTAACCCTAACCCAAACCCTAACCCTAACCCTATTCCTAATCCTAACCCTAAACCTAACCTTAACCCAAACCCTAACCCAAACCCTAACCCTAAACTTAACCCTAACTCAAACTCTAACCCGAAGTCGAAACCTAACCCTAACCCAAACACTAACCCAAACCCTAAAAATAACCCTAACCCTAACCCTATTCCTAACACTAACCCTAACCCTAACCCTAACCCTAAACCTATTCCTAACCCTAACCCTAAACCCTAACCCTAACCAATACCCTAAACATAACCTTCACGCTAAACCTAACCCTAACCCAAACCCTAACCCTAACCCTAAACCTAACCAAAAACCTAAAGCTAACCCTAACCCTAACCCTAACCCAAACCCTAACCCTAACATTAACGCTAACCCTAACACTAACCCAAATCCTAACCCTCACATTAACCCAAACCAAAACCCTAAACCTAACTCTAATCCTAACCCTAACCCTAATCAAAACCCTAACATTAAACCTAACCTAACCCTAACCCAAAACCTAAACCTAACCCTAATCGTACCCCTAAACCTAACCCTAATCCTAACCCTAACTCTAACCCTAACACAAACCCAACCCCTAACCCTAACCCTAACCCTAACCCAAACCCTAACCCTAAACCTAACCCTAATTCAAACTCTAACCCTAACCCTAACCCTAACCCAAACCCTAACCCTAAGTCTAACCCTAAATCTAACCCTAAACCTAATCCTAACCCTAACCCTAACCCAAAAACTAACCCTAACAATAACCCAAATCCTAACCATAACCCTAACCCTAACCCTAACCCAAACCCTAACCCTAACACTAACCCTAACTCAAACTCTAACCCTAACTCTAACCCTAACCCAAAACCTAAACCTAACCCTAATCCAAACCCTAACCCAACCCCTAACAATAACCCTAAACCTAACCCTAAACCTAACCCTATTCCTAACCCTAACATTAAACCCTAACCCTAAACAATAACCTAAACATAACCGTCACCCTAACCCTAACCCTAACCCAAACCCTAACCCTAACCCTAACCCTAACCCCAACCCTAACCCTAACCCTAACCCAAAAACTAACCCTAACTCGAACGCTAACCCAAACCCTAATCCTAACCCTAACCCTAACCCTTACCGTAACCCTAACCCTATTCCTAACATTAACCCTAAACCTAACCTTAACCCAAACCCTAACCCAAACCCTAACCCTAACCCTAACCCTAACCCTAACCCAAACCCTAACCCAAATCCAAACCCTAACCCTAACCTAACCCTAACCCTAACCCTAACCCTAACTCAAATACTAACCCTAACCCTAAACCAAAACCTAACCCTAAACCTAACCCTAACCCTTATCCAAACCCTAAACCTAACCCAAAAAATAACACTAACCCTAATCGAAACCCTAACCCTAACCCTAACCCTAACCCTTAACCAAACCCTAAACCTAAACTTAACCCTAATCTAATCCTAACCCTAACCCTAACCCAAAAACTAACCCTAACTCGAACCCTAACCCAAACTCTAATCGTAAACCTAACCCTAACCCAAACCCTAACCCTAACCCTATTCCTAATCCTAACCCTAAACCTAACCTTAACAAAAACCCTAACCCAAACCCTAACCCTAAACTTAACCCTAACTCAAACTCTAACCCGAAGTCGAAACCTAACCCTAACCCAAACACTAACCCAAACCCTAAAAATAACCCTAACCCTAACCCTATTCCTAACACTAACCCTAACCCTAACCCTAACCCTAAACCTATTCCTAACCCTAACCCTAAACCCTAACCCTAACCAATACCCTAAACATAACCTTCACGCTAAACCTAACCCTAACCCAAACCCTAACCCTAACCCTAAACCTAACCAAAAACCTAAAGCTAACCCTAACCCTAACCCTAACCCAAACCCTAACCCTAACATTAACGCTAACCCTAACACTAACCTAAATCCTAACCCTCACATTAACCCAAACCAAAACCCTAAACCTAACTCTAATCCTAACCCTAACCCTAATCAAAACCCTAACATTAAACCTAACCTAACCCTAACCCAAAACCTAAACCTAACCCTAATCGTAACCCTAAACCTAACCCTAATCCTAACCCTAACTCTAACCCTAACACAAACCCAACCCCTAACCCTAACCCTAACCCTAACCCAAACCCTAACCCTAAACCTAACCCTAATTCAAACTCTAACCCTAACCCTAACCCTAACCCAAACCCTAACCCTAAGTCTAACCCTAAATCTAACCCTAAACCTAATCCTAACCCTAACCCTAACCCAAAAACTAACCCTAACAATAACCCAAATCCTAACCCTAACCCTAACCCTAACCCTAACCCAAACCCTAACCCTAACACTAACCCTAATCCTAACACTAACACAAATCCTAACCCTAACATTAACCCAAACCAAAACCCTAAGCCTAACTCTAATCCTAACCCTAACCCTCATCAAAACCCTAACATTAAACCTAACCCTAAACCTAACCCAAAACCTAAACCTAACCTAATCCCAACCCTAACCCTAACCCTAATCCTAACCCTAACCCTAACCCTAACACAAACCCAACCCCTAAACCCAACCCTAATCCTTATTCTATCCCCAACCCAAACCATAACCCCTACCCTAAACCCAACCCCAAACCTAATCCTAACACTAACCCTAACCCTAAACCAAACCCTAACTCTAACCCTAAACCTAACCGTTACCCTAATCCTAACCCTATCCCTAACCCTAACACTAACCCTAACCCAAAACCACACCGTTAACACTAACCTAACTCAAACCATAACCTTAAACCTAACTCAAACCCAAACCATAACCCTAACCTTAACCCTAAACCAAACACTAAACCAAACCCTAAACCTAAACCTAACCCTAACCCTAAACCTAACCCTAATCCTAACCCTAACCCAAAGCCTAACAATAACCCTAACCCTAACCCTATTCCTAACCCTAACCGTAACCCTAACCCTAACCCAAAACCTAACCCTAAACCTAACTGAAACCAAAAGCATAACCCTAACTCTAATCCTAACCCTAGCCCTAATCCTAACCCTAACCCTATCACTAACACAAAACCTAAACCTAACCCTAATCCTAACTCTAACCCTAACACTAATCGTAACCCTAAACCTAACCCTAACCCATACCCAACCCCTAACTCTAACCGGAACCCTAACCGAAACCCTAACTCAAACCCTAACCCTAACCCTAACCCAAACAATAACCCTAAACCTAACCCTAACCCTTTTCCTAACCCTAACACAAACCCTAACAATAATCCTAACCCTAACCGTATTCCTAAACCTAACCCTAACCCTAACCCTAAAACTAATCCTAACCCTAACCCTAACCCAAAAACTAACCCTAAACCTAACCCAAAACCTAACCCTAACACTAATCCTAATCCTAACCCTAACGCTAACCCTAACTCAAACCCTAACCCTAACCCAAACCCTAACCCTAAGACTAACCATAACCCTAATCCTAAACCTAACACTAACCCTAACCCTAACCCTAACCCTAACCCAAACCCTAACCCTTACCCAAACCCTAAACCTAAACCTAACCCTAACCCTAATCCTAACCCTAACCCTAACCCAAAAACTAACCCTAACTCAAACCCTAACGCAAAACCTAATCCTAACCCTAACGCTAATCCAAACCCTAACCCTAACCCTATTCCTAAACCTAAACTTAACCCAAACCCTAACCCAAACCCTAACCCTAACCCTAACCCTAACTCAAACTCTAACCCTAACTTGAACCCTAACCCTAACCCAAACACTAACCCAAACCCATACAATAACCCTAATCCTATTCCTAAGACTTACCCTAGCCCTAACCCTAATCCTAGCCCGATTCCTAACCCTAACCCTAAACCCTGACCCTAACCAATCCCCTAAACATAACCTTCACGCTAACCCTAACACTAACCCAAACCCTAACCCTAACCCTAAACCTAACCAAAAACGTAAACCTAAAACTAACCCTAACCCTAACACTAACCCTAACCCTAACACTAACCCAAATCCTAACCCTAACATTAACCCAAACCAAAACCCTAAACCTAACTCTAATGCTAACCCTAACCCTAATCAAAAACCTAACATTAAACCTAACCCTAAACCTAACCCAAAACCTAAACCTAACCCTAACCCTAATCCTAACCCTAACCCTAACCCTAATCCTAACCCTAACCCTAACCCTAACACAAACCCATCCCCTAACCCTAACCCGAACCCAAACCCTAACCATAAACCTATTCCTAACATTAAACCTAAACCTAACCCTAACCCTAACCCTAACCCAAACCCAAACCTAAACCTAACCCTAACCCTTATTCTAACCCTAAACCTAACCCAAAAAATAACACTAACCCTAAACCAAACCATAACCCTAACCCTAACCCTAACCCAAACCCTAACCCTAACCCTATTCCTAACCATAACCCTAAACCTAACTTTAACCCAAACCCTAACCCTAACTCAAACTCTAACCCTAAATCTAACCCTAACCCAAAACCTAAACCTAACCCTAATCAAAACCCTAACCCAAACCCTAACAATAACCCTAACCCTAACCCTATTCCTAACACTAACCCTAACCCTAACCCTAACCCTAACCCTATTCCTAACCCTAACCCTAAACCCTAACCCTAACCAATACCCTAAACATAAACCTCACGCTAACCCTAACCCAAACCCAAACCCTAACCCTATTCCTAACCATAACCCTAACCCTAACCCTAACCCTAACCCTAACCCAAACCCTAACCTAACGCTAACTCTAACCCAAACCCTAACCCTAACCCTAAACCAAACCCAAAAACTAACGCTAACTCGAACCCTAACCCAAACCCTAATCCTAACCCTAACCCTAACCCAAACCCTAACTCTAACCCTATACCTAACAGTAACCCAAAACCTAAACTTAACGCAAACCCTAACCCAAACGCTAACCCTAATCCTAACCCTAACCCTAACCCAAACCCTAACCCAAATCCTAACCCTAACCCTAACCCTAACCCTAACCCTAAACCTAACTCAAACACTAACCCTAACCCTAAACCAAACCCTAACCCTAAACCTAACCCTAACCCTTATCCTAACCCTAAACCTAACCCAAAAAATAACACTAACCCTAAACCAAACCCTAACCCTAACCCTAACCCTAACCCTAACCCTTACCCAAACCCTAAACCTAAACCTAACCCTAATCTAATCCTAACCCTAACCCTAACCCAAAAACAAACCCTAACTCGAACCCTAAACCAAACCCTAATCCTAACCCTAACCCTAAACCAAACCCTAACCCTAAACCTATTCCTAACCCTAACCCTAAACCTAACCTTAACCCAAAACCTAACCCACACCCTAACCCTTAACTTAACCCTAACTCAAACTCTAACCCTAACTAGAACCCTAACCCAAACCCAAACACTAACCCAAACCCTAACAATAACCCTAACACTATTCCTAACACTAAACCTAACCCTAACCCTAACCCTAATCCTAACCCTAACTCTATTCCTAACCCTAACCCTAAACCCTAAGCCTAACCAATCCCCTAAACATAACCTTCACGCAAACCCTAACCCTAACCCAAACCCCAACCCCCACCCCAAACCCAACCAAAAACCTAAACCTAACCCTAACCCTAACCCTAACACTAACCCTAACCCTAACACTAACCCAAATCCTAACCCTAACATTAACCCAAACCAAAACCCTAAACCTAACTCTAATGCTAACCCTAACCCTAATCAAAACCCTAACATTAAACATAACCTAATCCTAACCCAAAACCTAAACATAACCCTAATCCTAACCCTAACCCTAACCCTAATCCTAACCCTAACCCTAACTCTAAACCAAACCCAACCCCTAACCCTAACCCTAACTCTAATCCCAATTCTAACCCGAACCCAAACCATAACCCTAACCCTAACCCTAACCCTAACCTTAAACCTAACACTAACCCTAACCCTAAACCAAACTCTAACTCTAACCCTAAACCTAACCCTAACCCTAATCCTAACCCTATCCCTAACCCTAACACTAACCCTAACCCAAAACCACACCGTAACCACAAACCTAACTCAAACCCTAACCTTAAACCTAACCCCAACCCAAACCCTAACCCTAACCTTAACCCTAAACCAAACCCTAAACCTAAACCTAGCCATAACCCTAACCCTAACCCTAACCCTATTGCTAATCCTAACCCTAACCATAACTTTAAACCAAATCCTAACCCAAACCCTAACCCTAAACCTAAATCTAACCCAAACGCTAACCCTCACCCTAAACCTAAGCCAATCCCTAATCTTAACCCTAATCCTAATCCTAACACTAACGCTAACCCTATCACAAATTCTAACCCTAACCCAAACACTAAACCTAACACTAAACCTAACCCTAATCCTATCCCAAACCCTAACCCTAACCCTAATTCTAATCCTAAACCAAACCCTAACCCTAACACTAACCCAAACCATAAACCTATCCCTAACCTTAACCCTAATGCTAACACTAAACCTAATTCAAACTCAAACCCTAACCCTAACCCTAACCCTAACCCTAACCCTAACCCAAACCCTAACCCTAAACCTAACCCTAACCCTACCCCAAACCCTAAACCTAATCCTTACCCTAAACCCTAAACCTAATCCTAATCCTAACCCTAAACCTAACCCAAAGCCAAACCCTAAACTTAACCCTAATCGTAACGCTAATACTAACCCTAACCCTAATCCACACCCTAACCCTAACACTAACCCTAACCCTAACCGTAACCCTAATCCTAACCGAAACCCAAACCCTAACCCTAACCGTAACCAAAACCCTAACCCTAAACCTAACGCTAACCCTTACCCAAACCCAAATCATAACCCTAACCCGAACCCTAACCCTAACCCTAAACCTAACTTTAACCCAAACCCTAACCCTAACCCGAACCCTAAACCTAACCCTAACCCTTATCCTAATCCTAACCCTAACCCTAACCCTAACCCTAACCTTAACCCTAACCCTAACCCAAACACTAACCTTAACACTAAGCCTAACCCTAATACTTTCACTAACCCTAACCCTAACCCTAATCATAACCGAAACCCAAACCCTAACCCTAACCCTAACCTTTACCCTAATGCTAACCCTAATCCTAACTCAAACTCAAACCCTAAACCTAACCCTAACCCTAACCCAAACCCTAACCCTAACCCTAACCCTAACCCTAACTCAAACCCTAACCATAACCCTAATTCTTACACTAACCCAAAACCTAAACCTAACCCTAACACAAACTCTAACCCAAACCCTAAAAATAACCCTAACCCTAACCCTATTACTAACACTAACCGTAACCCTAACCCTAACCCTAACCCTATTCCTAAACCTAACCCTAACCCTAACCTTAACCCAAATCCTAACCCTAAACCTAACCCTAACCCAAACCCTAATCAAACCCTAACCCTAACCCAAACGCTAACCCTAACACTAACCCTAACCGTAATCCTAAACCTAGCCCTAACCTTAACCCAAAAAGTAGGCCTAACCGTAAACCTATCCCTAACCCAAAACCTAACGCTAACCCAAATCCTAATCCTAACCCTAACCCTAATCCTAAACCTAACTCTAACCCTAACCCAAACCCTAACGCTAACCCTAACCCTAACCCAAACCCTAACCCTAACCCAAACCCTAACCCTAACACTAACCCTGACCCTAACACTAACCCTAATCCTAACCCTAACCCTAACCCAAAAACAAACCGTAACTCGAACCCTAAACCAAACCCTAATCCTAACCCTAACCCTAAACCAAACCCTAACCCTAAACCTATTCCTAACCCTAACCCTAAACCTAACCTTAACCCAAACCCTAACCCACACCCTAACCCTAAACTTAACCCTAACTCAAACTCTAACCCTAACTCGAACCCTAACCCAAACCCAAACACTAACCCAAACCCTAACAATAACCCTAACACTATTCCTAACACTAAACCTAACCCTAACCTTAACCCTAACCCTAACTCTATGCTTAACCCTAACCCTAAACCCTAAGCCTAACCAATACCCTAAACATAACCTTCACGCTAACCCTAACCCTAACCCAAACCCTAACCCTAACCCTAAACCTAACCAAAAACCTAAACCTAACCCTAACCCTAACCCTAACACTAACCCTAACCCTAACACTAACCCAAATCCTAACCCTAACATTAACCCAAACCAAAACCCTAAACCTAATTCTAATGCTAAGCCTACCCCAAATCAAACCCCTAACATTAAACATAACCCTAATCCAAACCCAAAACCTAAACATACCACTAATCCTAACCCTAACCCTAACCCTAATCCTAACCCTAACCCTAACCCTAACACAAACCCAACCCCTAACCCTAACCTTAACTCTAATCCTAATTCTAACCCGAACCCAAACCATAACCCTAACCCTAACCCTAACCCTAACCTTAAACCTAACACTAACCCTAACCCTAAACCAAACTCTAACTCTAACCCTAAACCTAACTCTAACCCTAATCCTAACCCTAAACCAAACCCTAACACTAACCCTAACCCAAAACCACACCGTAACCACAAACCTAACTCAAACCCTAACCTTAAACCTAACCCCAACCCAAACCCTAACCCTAACCTTAACCCTAAACCAAACCCTAAACCTAAACCTAGCCATAACCCTAACCCTAACCCTAACCCTAACCCTAACCCTAATCCTAACCCTAACCCTAACCCTAATCCTAACCCTAACCCTAACCCTAACACAAACACAACCCCTAACCCTAACCCTAACCCTAACCCAAACCCTAACCCTAAACCTAACCCTAACTCAAACCCTAACCCTAACCCTAACCCTAACCCAAACCCTAACCCTAAATCTAACCCTAACCCTAATCCTAACCCTAACCCTAACCCAAAAACTAAGCCTAACGATAACCCAAACCCTAACCCTAACCCTAACCCTAACCCTAACCCAAACCCTAACACTAACACTAACACTAACACTAAACCTAACACTAACCCAAACCCCAACCCTAACCCTAAACCAAACCAAAACCCTAACCCTAACTCAAACCCTAACCCTAACCCTAACCCAAACCCAAACCTAAACCTAACCCTAACCCTTATTCTAACCCTAAACCTAACCCAAAAAATAACACTAACCCTAAACCAAACCAGAACCCTAACCCTAACCCTAACCCTAACCCTAACCCTAACCCTTACCCTAACCCTAACGCAAACTCTAACCCTAACTCTAACCCTAACCCAAAACCTAAACCTAACCCTAATCAAAACAGTAACCCAAACCCTAACAATAACCCTAACCCTAACCCTATTCCTAACACTAACCCTAACCATAACCCTAACCCTAACCCTATTCCTAACCCTAACCCTAAACCCTAACCCTAACCAATACCCTAAACATAACCCTCACGCTAACCCTAACCCAAACCGAAACCCTAACCTAACGCTAACCTAACCCAAACCCTAACCCTAACCCTAAACCAAACCCAAAAACTAACGCTAACTCGAACCCTAACCCAAACCCTAATCCTAACCCTAACCCTAACCCAAACCCTAACCCTAACCCTATTCCTAACATTAACCCTAAACCTAAACTTAACCCAAACCCTAACCCAAACCCTAACCCTAATCCTAACCCTAACCCTAACCCAAACCCTAACCCAAATCCTAACCCTAACCCTAACCCTAACCCTAACCCTAACCCTAACTCAAACACTCCCCCTAACCCTAAACCAAACCCTAACCCTAAACCTAACCCTAACCCTTATCCTAACCCTAAACCTAACCCAAAAAATAACACTAACCCTAAACCAAACCCTAACCCTAACCCTAACCCTAACCCTAACCCTAACCCTTACCCAAACCCTAAACCTAAACCTAACCCTAATCTAATCCTAACCCTAACCCTAACCCAAAAACAAACCCCAACTCGAACCCTAAACCAAACCCTAATCCTAACCCTAACCCTAAACCAAACCCTAACCCTAAACCTATTCCTAACCCTAACCCTAAACCTAACCTTAACGCAAACCCTAACCCACACCCTAACCCTAAACTTAACCCTAACTCAAACTCTAACCCTAACCCAAACCCAAACACTAACCCAAACCCTAACAATAACCCTAACACTATTCCTAACACTAAACCTAACCCTAACCCTAACCCTAACCCTAACTCTATTCCTAACACTAACCCTAAACCCTAAGCCTAACCAATACCCTAAACATAACCTTCACGCTAACCCTAACCCTAACCCAAACCCTAACCCTAACCCTAAACCTAACCAAAAACCTAAACCTAACCCTAACCCTAACCCTAACACTAACCCTAACCCTAACACTAACCCAAATCCTAACCCTAACATTAACCCAAACCAAAACCCTAAACCTAACTCTAATGCTAACCCTAACCCTAATCAAAACCCTACCAATAAACCTAACCCTAATCCTAACCCAAAACCTAAACATAACCCTAATCCTAACCCTAACCCTAACCCTAATCCTAACCCTAACCCTAACCTTAACACAAACCCAACCCCTAACCCTAACCCTAACTCTAATCCCAATTCTAACCCGAACCCAAACCATAACCCTAACCCTAACCCTAACCCTAACCTTAAACCTAACACTAACCCTAACCCTAAACCAAACTCTAACTCTAACCCTAAACCTAACCCTAACCCTAATCCTAACCCTATCCCTAACCCTAACACTAACCCTAACCCAAAACCACACCGTAACCACAAACCTAACTCAAACCCTAACCTTAAACCTAACCCCAACCCAAACCCTAACCCTAACCTTAACCCTAAACCAAACCCTAAACCTAAACCTAGCCATAACCCTAACCCTAACCCTAAACCTATTGCTAATCCTAACCCTAACCCTAACTTTAAACCAAATCCTAACCCAAACCCTAACCCTAAACCTAAATCTAACCCAAACGCTAACCCTCACCCTAAACCTAAGCCAATCCCTAATCTTAACCCTAATCCTAATCCTAACACTAACGCTAACCCTATCACAAATTCTAACCCTAACCCAAACCCTAAACCTAACACTAAACCTAACCCTAAGCCTATCCCAAACCCTAACCCTAACCCTAATTCTAATCCTAAACCAAACCCTAACCTTAACACTAACCCAAACCATAAACCTAACCCTAACCTTAACCCTAATGCTAACACTAAACCTAATTCAAACTCAAAACCTAACCCTAACCCTAACCCTAACCCTAACCCTAACCCAAACCCTAACCCTAACCCTAACCCTAACCCAAACCCTAAACCTAATCCTAACCCTAAGCCCTAAACCTAATCCTAATCCTAACCCTAAACCTAAACCAAACACAAACCCTAAACTTAACCCTAATCGTAACCCTAATACTAACCCTAACCCTAATCCACACCCTAACCCTAACACTAACCCTAACCCTAACCCTAATCCTAACCGAAACCCAAACCCTAACCCTAACCGTAACCAAAACCCTAACCCTAAACCTAACGCTAACCCTTACCCAAACCCAAATCATAACCCTAACCCGAACCCTAACCCTAACCCTAAACCTAACTTTAACCCAAACCCTAACCCTAACCCGAACCCTAAACCTAACCCTAACCCTTATCCTAACCCTAACCCTAACCCTAACCCTAACCCTAACCTTAACCCTAACCCTAACCCAAACACTAACCTTAACACTAAGCCTAACCCTAATACTTTCACTAACCCTAACCCTAACCCTAATCATAACCGAAACCCAAACCCTAACCCTAACCCTAACCTTTACCCTAATGCTAACCCTAATCCTAACTCAAATTCAAACCCTAAACCTAACCCTAACCCTAACCCAAACCCTAACCCTAACCCTAACCCTAACCCTAACTCAAACCCTAACCATAACCCTAATTCTTACACTAACCCAAAACCTAAACCTAACCCTAACACAAACTCTAACCCAAACCCTAACAATAACCCTAACCCTAAACCTATTCCTAACACTAACCGTAACCCTAACCCTAACCCTAACCCTAAACCTATTCCTAACCTTAACCCTAACCCTAACCTTAACCCAAATCCTAACCCTAAACCTAACCCTAACCCAAACCCTAATCAAACCCTAACCCTAACCCAAACGCTAACCCTAACACTAACGCTAACCGTAATCCTAAACCTAACCCTAACCTTAACCCAAAAAGTAAACCTAACCGTAAACCTATCCCTAACCCAAAACCTAACCCTAACCCAAATCCTAATCCTAACCCTAACCCTAATCCTAAACCTAACTCTAACCCTAACCCAAACCCTAACGCTAACCCTAACCCTAACCCAAACCCTAGCCCTAACCAAAACCCTAACCCTAACCCAAACCATAACACTAAACCTAACCTTAACCCTAATGCTAAGCCTAAACCTAACTCAAACTCAAACCTGGACCCTAAACCTAACCCTAACCCAAACCCTAACCCTAACACTAACCTAACCCTAACTCAAACCCTAAACATAACCCTAAACCTAACCCTAACCCAAACCCTAACGCTAACACTAACCCTGACCCTAACACTAACCCAAATCTAACCCTAACCCTAACCCAAACCCTAACCCTAACCAAAACCCTAACCCTAACTCAAACCATAACACTAAACCTAACCTTAACCCTCATGCTAAGCCTAAACCTAACTCAAACTCAAACCTGGACCCTAAACCTAACCCTAACCCAGACCCTAACCCTAACACTAACCTAACCCTAACTCAAACCCTAAACATAACCCTAAACCTAACCCTAACCCAAACCCTAACCCTAACACTAACCCTGACCCTAACACTAACCCAAATCTAACCCTAACCCTAACCCAAACCAAAACCCTAACCCTAACTCTAACTCTAATCCTAAACCTAACCCTAATCCTAACCCTAACCCTAACCCTAACACAAACCCAACCTCTAACACTAACCCTAACCCTAACCCAATCCCTAACCCTAACCCTAACCCTAACCCTAAGTCAAACCCTAACCCTAACCCTTACAATAACTCAAACCCTAACCCTAACCCTAACCCTAACCCTAACCCAAACACTAACCCAAATCCTAACCCTAACCCTAACCCTAACCATAACCCTAACCGTAACCCTAACTCAAACACTAACCCTAACCCTAACCCAAAACCTAAACCTAAAAAAAACCCTAACCCTTATGCTAACCCTAAAACTTACCCAAAAAATAACACTAACCCTAAACCAAACCCTAACCCTAACCCTAACCCTAACCCTAACCCAAACCCTAACCCTTACCAAACCCTAAACATACACCTAACCCTAACCCGAATCCTAACCCTAACCCTAACCCAAAAACTAACCCTAACTCTAAACCCAACCCAAACCCTAGTCCTAACCCCAACACTAACCCAAACCCTAACCCTAACCCTATTCCTACACCTAACCCTAAATCTAACCTTAACCCAAACCCTAACCCAAACCCTAACCCTAAACTTAACCCTAAGTCAAACTCTAACCCTAATTCGAACCCTAATCCTAACACAAACACTAACCAAACCCTAACAATAACCCTAAACATAACCCTATTCCTAACACTAACCCTAACCCTAACCCTCACCCTAACCCTAAAACTATTTCTAACCCTAACCCTAAACCCTAAACCTAACCAAAAACCTAAATTAACCCTAACCCTAACCCTAACCCAAACCCTAACCCTAACACTAACCCTAACCCTAACACTAACCCAAATCCTAACCCTAACATTAACCCAAACCAAAACCCTAAACCTAACTCTAATCCTAACCCTAACCCTAATCAAAACCCTAACATTAAACCTAACAGTAACCCTAACCCAAAACCTAAACCTAACCCTAACCCTAACCCTAAACCTAACACAAACCCAACCCCTAAGCCTAACCCTAACCCTAACCCAAACCCTAACCCTATACCTAACCCTAACTCAAACCCTAAACCTAACCCTAACCCTAAACCAAACCTTAACCCTAAATCCAACCCTAACCCTAATCCTAACCCTAACCCTAACCCAAAAACTAACCCTAACAATAACCCAATCCCTAACCCTAACCCTAACACTAACCCTATCCCAAACCCTAACACTAACACTTACACTTACCCTAACCCTAACCCAAACCCTAGGAGTAAACTTAACCCTAACTCAAACTCTAACCCTAATTCGAACCCTAACCCTAACCCAAACACTAACGAAACCCTAACAATAACCCTAACCCTAACCCTATTCCTAACACTAATCCTAACCCTAACCCTATCCCTAAACCTATTCCTAACCCTAACCCTAAACCCTAACCCTAACCAATACCCTAAACAAAACCTTCACGCTAACCCTAACTCTAACCCAAACCCTAACCCTAACCCTAAACCTAACCAAAAACCTAAACCTAACCCTAATCCTAACCCTAACCCAAACCCTAACCCTAACACTAACCCTAACCCTAACACTAACCCAAATCCTAACCCTAACATTAACCCAAACCAAAACCCCTAAACTTAACTCTAATCTTAACCCTAACCCTAATCAAAACCTTTACATTAAACCTAACCCTAACCCTAACCCAAAACCTAAACCTAACCCTAATCCTAACCATAACCCTAACCCTAATCCTAACCCTAACCCTAACCCTAACCCTAACACAAACCCAACCCCTAACCGTAACCCTGACCCTAACCCAAACCCTAACCCTAAACCTAACCCTAACTCAAACCCTAACCCTAACCCTAACCCTAACCCAAACCCTAACCCTAAATCTAACCCTAACCCTAATCCTAACCCTAACCCTAACCCAAAAACTAACCCTAACAATAACACAAACCCTAACCCTAACCCTAACCCTAACCCTAACCCAAAACCTAACACTTACCCAAACACTAACCCTAACCCTAAACCAAACCAAAACCCTAACCCTAACTCAAATCCTAACACTAACCCTAACCCTAACCCTAACCCTATTCCTAACCCTAACCCTAAACCCTTACCCTAACCAATACCCTAAACAAAACCCTCACGCTAACCCTAATCCTAACACAAACCTTAACACTAAACCTAACCCTAACCAAAATCCTAACCCTAACCCTAACCTTAACCCAAACCAAAACCCTAACCCTAACTCTAATCCTAACTCTAACCCTAATCAAAACCCTAACATTAACCCTAACCCTAACCCTAACCCTATTCCTAAACTTAACCCTAAACCTAACCTTAACCCAAAACCTAACCGTAAATCTAACCCAAACCCTAACCCTAACTCAAACCCTAACCCTAAGACAAACCCTAACCCTAAAACTCACCCTAACCCAAATCCTAAACCTAACCCTAACCCTAACCCAAACCCTAACCCTAACCCTAACCCAAAAACTAACCCTAACTCGAACCCTAACCCAAACCCTAATCCTAAACCTAACCCTAAACCTTACCGTAACCCTAACCCTATTCCTAACATTAACCCTAAACCTAACCTTAACCCAAACCCTAACCCAAACCCTAACCCTAACCCTAACCCTAACCCAAACCCTAACCCAAATCCTAACCCTAACCCTAACCCTAACCCTAACTCAAATACTAACCCTAACCCTAAACCAAACCCTAACCCTAAACCTAACCCTAACCCTTATCCTAACCCTAAACCTAACCCAAAAAATAACACTAACCCTAAACCAAACCCTAACCCTAACCCTAACCCTAACCCTTACCCAAACCCTAAACCTAAACCTAACCCTAATCTAATCCTAACCCTAACCCTAACCCAAAAACAAACCCTAACTCGAACCCTAACCCAAACCCTAATCCTAACCCTAACCCTAACCCATACCCTAACCCTAACCCTATTCCTAACCCTAACCCTAAACCTAAACTTTACCCAAACCCTAACCCACACCCTAACCCTAAACTTAACTCTAACTCAAACTCTAACCCTAACTCGAACCTTACTCCTAACCCAAACACTAACCCAAACCCTAACAATAACCCTAACACTATTCCTAACACTAACCCTAACCCTAACCCTAACCCTAACCCTAACCCTAACACTATTCCTAACCCTAAACCTAAACCCTAAGCCTAACCAATACCCTAAACATAACCTTCACGCTAACCCTAACCCTAACCCAAACCCTAGCCCTAACCCTAAACCTAACCAATAACCTAAACCTAACCCTAACCCTAACCCTAACCCAAACCCTAACGCTAACACTAACCCTAACGCTAACACTAACCCAAATCCTAACCCTAACATTAACCCAAACCAAAACCCTAAACCTAACTCTAATCCTAACCCTAACCCTAATCAAAACACTAACATTAAACCTAACCCTAACCCTAACCCAAAACATAAACCTAACCCTAATCCTAACCCTAACACTAATCCTAGTCCTAACCCTAACCCTAACCCTAACCCTAACCCTAACCCTAACCCAAACACTAAGCCAAACCCTAACAATAACCCTAACCCTAACCATATTCCTGACACTAACCTTAACCCTAACCCTAACCCTAACCCTAACCCTAACCCTAACCGTAACCCAAACCCTAACCCAAATCCTATCCCTAAACCCTAACCCTAACCCTACCCTAAACCTAACCCTAACTCAAACACTAACCATAACCCTAAAGCAAACCCTAACCCTAAACCTAACCCTAACCCTTATCCTAACCCTAAACCTAACCCAAAAAATAACACTAACCCTAAACCAAACCCTAACCTTAACCCTAACCCTAACGCTTACCCAAACCCTAAACCTAAACCTCACCCTAATCTAATCCTAACCCTAACCCTAACCCAAAAACAAACCCTAACTCGTACCCTAAACCAAACCCTAATCCTAACCCTAACCCTAACCCAAACCATAACCCTAACCCTATTCCTAACCCTAACCCTAAACCTAAATTTAACCCAAACCCTAACCCACACCATAACCCTAAACTTAACCCTAACTCAAACTCTAACACTAACTCGAATCCTAACCCTAACCCAAACACTAACCCAAACCCTAACAATAACCCTAACACTATTCCTAACACTAACCCTAACCCTAACCCTAACCCTAACCCTATAACTAACCCTAACCCTAAACCCTAATCTAACCAATACCCTAAACATAACTTTCACGCTAACCCTAACCCTAACCCAAACCCTAACCCTAACCCTAAACCTAACCAAAAACCTAAACCTAACCCTAACCCTAACCCTAACCCAAACCCTAACCCTAACACTAACCCTAACCCTAACACTAACCCAAATCCTAACCCTAATATTAACCCAAACCAAAACCCTAAACCTAACTCTAATGCTAACCCTAACCCTAATCAAAACCCTAACATTAAACCTAACCCTAACCCTAACCCAAAACCTAAACATAACCCTAATCCTAACCCTAACCCTAACCCTAATCCTAACCCTAACCCTAACCCTAACACAAACACAACCCCTAACCCTAACCCTAACCCTAACTCTAACCCTAACCCTAACCCTAACCCAAAAAATAACACTAACCCTAAACCAAACCCTAACCCTAACCCTAACCCTAACCCTTACCCAAACCCTAAACCTAAACCTAACCCTAATCTAATCCTAACCCTAACCCTAACCCAAAAACAAACCCTAATTCGAACCTTAACTCAAACCCTAATCCTAACCCTAACCCTAACCCAAACCCTAACCCTAACCCTATTCCTAACCCTAACCCTAAACCTAAACTTAACCCAAACCCTAACCCACACCCTAACCCTAAACTTAATCCTAACTCAAACTCTAACACTAACTCGACCCTTAACCCTAACCCAAACACTAACCCAAATCCTAAAAATAACCCTAACACTATTCCTAACACTAACCATAACCCTAACCCTAACCCTAACCCTAACCCTAACCCTAACCCTATTCCTAACCCTAACCCTAAACCCTAAGCCTAACCAATACCCTAAACATAACCTTCACGCTAACCCTAACCCTAACCCAAATCCTAAAACTAACCATAAACCTAACCAAAAACCTAAACCTAACCCTAACCCTAACCCTAACCCAAACCCTAACCCTAACACTAACCCTAACGCTAACACTAACCCACATCCTAACCCTAACATTAACCCAAACCAAAACCCTAAACCTATCTCTAATCCTAACCCTAACCCTAATCAATACCCTATAATTAAACCTAACCCTATCCCTATCCCAAAACATAAACCTAACCGTAATCCTAACTCTAACCCTAACCCTAATCCTAACCCTAACCCTAACCTTAACACTAACCATAACCCTAATCCTAAACCTAACACTAACCCTAACCCTAAACCTAACCCTAACACTAACCCTAACCCTAACCCAAACACTAACCAAACCCTAACAATAACCCTAAACCTAACCCTATTCCTAACACTAACCCTAACCCTAACCCTAACCCTAACCCTAACCCTAACCCTAACCCTAACCCTAACCCAAACCCTAACCCAAATCCTAACCCTAACCCTAACCCTAACCCTAAACCTAACCCTAACCCTAACTCAAACACTAACCCTAACCCTAAACCAAACCCTAACCCTAAACCTAACCCTAACCCTTATCCTAACCCTAAACCTAACCCAAAAAATAACAGTAACCCTAAACCAAACCCTAACCCTAACCCTAAACCTAACGCTTACCCAAACCCTAAACCTAAACCTAACCCAATCTAATCCTAACCCTAACCCTAACCCAAAGACACACCCTATCTCGTACCCTAAACGAAACCCTAATCCTAACCCTAACCCTAACCCAAACACTAACCCTAACTCTATTCCTAATCCTAACCCTAAACCTAACCTTAACCCAAACCCTAACCCACACCCTAACCCTAAACTTAACCCTAACTCAACCTCTAACCATAACTCGAACCTTAACCCTAACCCAAACACTAACCCAAACCCTAACAATAACCCTAACACTATTCCTAACACTAACCCTAAACCTAACCCTAACCCTAACCCTAACCCTAACCCTAACCCTAACCCTAACCCAAACACTAACCAAACCCTAACAATAACCCTAAACCTAACCCTATTCCTAACACTAACCCTAACCCTAACCCTAACCCTAACCCTAACCCTAACCCTAACCCTAACCCTAACCCAAACCCTAACCCAAATCCTAACCCTAACCCTAACTCTAACCCTAAACCTAACCCTAACCCTAACTCAAACACTAACCCTAACCCTAAACCAAACCCTAACCCTAAACCTAACCCTAACCCTTATCCTAACCCTAAACCTAACCCAAAAAATAACACTAACCCTAAACCAAACCCTAACCCTAACCCTAAACCTAACGCTTACCCAAACCCTACACCTAAACCTAACCCTAATCTAATCCTAACCCTAACCCTAACCCAAAAACAAACCCTAACTCGTACCCTAAACGAAACCCTAATCCTAACCCTAACCCTAACCCTATTCCTAACCCTAACCCTAAACCTAACCTTAACCCAAACCCTAACCCACACCCTAACCCTAAACTTAACACTAACTCAAACTCTAACCCTAACTCGAACCTTAACCCTAACCCAAACACCAACCCAAACCCTAACAATAACCCTAACACTATTCCTAACACTAACCCTAAACCTAACCCTAACCCTATCCCTAACCCTAACCCTAACCCTAACCCAAACCCTAACCCAAATCCTAACCCTAACCCTAACCCTAACCCTAACCCTAACTCAAACACTAACCCTAACCCTAAACCAAATCCTAACCCTGAACCTAACCCTAACCCTTATCCTAACCCTAAACCTAACCCAAAAAATAACACTAACCCTAAACCAAACCCTAACCCTAACCCTAACCCTAACGCTTACTCAAACCCTAAACCTAAACCAAACCCTAATCTAAACCTAACAATAACCCTAACCCAAAAACAAACACTAACTCGTTCCCTAAACCAAACCCTAATCCTAACACTAACCCTAACCCAAACCCTAACCCTAACCCTATTCCTAACCCTAACCCTAAACCTAACCTTAACCCAAACCCTAACCCACACCCTAACCCTAAACTTAACCCTAACTCAAACTCTAACCCTAACTCGAACCTTAACCCTAACCCAAACCCTAACCCAAACCCTAACAATAACCCTAACACTATTCCTAACACTAACACTAACCCGAACAATAACCCTAACCCTAACACTATTCCTAACACTAACCCTAAACCCTAAGCCTAACCCAAACTCTAACCCAAATCCTAAACCTAACCCTAACCCTAACCCTTACCCTAAACCTAACCCTAACTCTTATCCTAACCCTAAACCTAACCCAAAAAATAACACTAACCCTAAACCAAACCCTAACCTTAACCCTAACCCTAACGCTTACCCAAACCCTAAACCTAAACCTCACCCTAATCTAATCCTAACCCTAACCCTAACCCAAAAACAAACCCTAACTCGTACCCTAAACCAAACCCTAAACCTAAACCTAACCCTAACCCAAACCCTAACCCTAACCCTATTCCTAACCCTAACCCTAAACCTAACATTAACCCAAACCCTAACCCACACCGTAACCCTAAACTTAACCCTAACTCAAGCTCTAACACTAGCTCAAATCCTAACCCTAGCCCAAACACTAACCCAAGCCCTAACAATAACCCTAGCACTATTCCTAACAATAGCCCTAACCCTAACCCTAACCCTAGCGCTATTCCTAACCCTAACCCTAAACCCTATGCCTAACCAATACCCTAAACATAACCTTCACGCTAACCCTAACCCCAACCCAAACCCTAACCCTAACTCTAAACCTAACCAAAAACCTAAACCTAACCCTAACCCTAACCCTAAGCCTAACCCAAAGCCTAACCCTAACACTAACCCTAACACTAACACTAACCCAAATACTAACCCTAACATTAACCCAAACCAAAACCTTAAACCTAACTCTAATGCTAACCCTAACCCTTATCAAAAGCCTAACATTAAACCTAACCCTAACCCTAACCCAAAACCTAAACATAACCCTAATCCTAACCCTAACCCTAACCCTAATCCTAACCCTAACCCTAACCCTAACACAAACCCATCCCCTAACCCTAACCCTAACCCTAACCCTAACCCTAACCCTAACCCCAACCCTAACCCAAAAAATAACACTAAACCTAAACCAAAACCCAACCCCAACCCCAACCCCATACCCTACCCAAACCCCAAACCCAAACCTAACCCTAATCTAATCCTAAACCTAACCCTAACCCAAAAACAAACCCTAACTCGAATCCTAACCCAAACCCTAATCCTAACCCTAACCCTAACCCAAACCCTAACCCTAACCCTATTCCTAACCCTAACCCTAAATCTAATCTTAACCCAAACCCTAACCCACACCCTAACCCTAAACTTAACCCTAACTCAAACTCTAACCCTAACTCGAACCTTAACCCTAACCCAAACACTAACCCAATTCCTAACAATAACCCTAACACTATTCCTAACACTAACCCTAACCCTAATCCTAAACCTAACACTAACCCTAACCCTAACCCTAACCCTAAACCTAACCTTAACCCAAACATTAACCCACACCCTAACCCTAAACTTAACCCTAACTCAAACTCTAACTCGAACCTTAACCCTAACCCAAACACTAACCCAAACCCTAACAATAACCCTAACACTATTCCTAACACTAACCCTAACCCTAACCCTAACCCTAAACCTAACCCTAACCCTAACCCAAACCCCAACCCAAAACCTAAACCTAACCCTAATCCTAACCCTAACCCTAACCCTAATCCTAACCCTAACCCTAACACAAACCCAACCCCTAACCCTAACCCTAAACCTAATCCTAATTCTAACCTGAACCCAAACCATAAACCTAACCCTAACCCTAACCCTAAACCTAACATTAACCCTATCCCTAAACCAAACCCTAACTCTAACCCTAAACCTAACCCTAACCATAATCCTAACCCTATCCCTAACCCTAACACTAACCCTAACCCAAAACCACACCGTAACCACAAACCTAACTCAAACCCTAACCTTAAACCTAACCCAAACCCAAACCCTAACCCTAACCTTAACCCTAAACCTAACCCTAACTCAAACCTAACCCTAACCCTAACCCTAACCCAAACCCTAACCCTAAATCTAACCCTAAACCTAATCCTAACCCTAACCCTAACCCAAAAACTAACCCTAACAATAACCCAAACCCTAACCCTAACCCTAACCCAAACCCTAACACTAACCCAAACCCTAACCCTAACCCTAAACCAAACCAAAACCCTAACCCTAACTCTAAACCTAACCCTAACCCTAACCCTAACCCTAACCCTAACCCTAACCCTAACCCTAACCCTAACTCAAACCCTAACCCTAAGCCTAACCCAAACCCTAACCCTAAACCTAACCCTAACCCTTATCTTAACCCTAAACCTAACCAAAAAAATAACACTAAACCTAAACCAAACCCTAACCCTAAGCTTAACCCTAACCCTAACCCAAACCCTAACCCTTACCCAAACCCTAAACCTAACCCTAACCCTTTTCCTAACCCTAACACAAACCCTAACAATAATAAAAACCCTAACCCTATTCCTAAACCTAACCCTAACCCTAACCCTAACCCTAACCCTAACCCTATTACTAACACTAAACCTAACCCTAACCCTAAACCTAACCCTAACCCTATTCCTAACCCTAACCCTAAACCCTTAACCTAACCAATACCCTAAACATAACCCTCACGCTAACCCTAACCCTAACCCAAACCCTAACACTAACCCTAACCCTAACCCAAACCCTAACCCTAACCCTAACCCTAACCCTAACCCTAATCCTAACCCAAACCAAAACCCTAACCCTAACTCTAATCCTAACCCTAACCCTAATCAAAACCCTAACATTAACCCTAACCCTAACCCTAACCCTATTCCTAACCTTAACCCTAAACCTAACCTTAACCCAAAACCTAACCGTAAATCTAACCCAAACCCAAAACCTAACTCAAACCCTAACCCTAAGACAAACCCTAACCCTAACACTAACCCTAAACCAAATCCTAAACCTAACACTAACCCTAACCCAAACCCTAACCCTAACACTAACGCTTACCCTAAGTCTAACCCAAAACCTAACCCTAAACCTACCCGAAACCAAAAGCCTAACCCTAAGTCTAATCCTAACCCTAACGCTAATTCTAACCCTAACCCAAACCATAACACAAACTCAAAACTTAACTCTAATGCTAAGCCTAAACCAAACTCAAACCCAAACCTAACCCTAAACCTAACCCTAACCCAAACCCTAACCCTAACACTAACCTAACCCTAACTCAAACCCTAAACATAACAGTAACCCTAACCCTAACCCTAATCCAAACCCTAACCCTAACACTAATCTAACCCTAACACTAACCCAAATCCTAAGCCTAACCCTAACCCAAAACAAAACCCTAACCCTAACTCTAACTCTAATCCTAAACCTAACCCTAATCCTAACCCTAACCCTAAACCTAATCCTAACCCTAAGCCTAACCCTAACACAAACCCAACCTCTAACAATAACCCTAACCCTAACCCAAACCCTAGCCCTAAACCTAACCTAACCCTAACCCTAGCTCAAACCCTAACCCTAACCCTTACCCTAACTCAAACCCTAACCCTAACCCTAACCCTAACCCTAACCCAAACCCTAACCCAAATCCTAACCCTAACCCTAACCCTAACCCTAACCATAACGCTAACCCTAACCCTAACTCAAACACTAACCCTAACCCTAACAAAAACCCTAAGCCTAAACCTAACCCTAACCCTTATCCTAACCCTAAACCTAACCCAAAAAATAACACTACCCCTAAACCAAACCCTAACCCTAACCCTAACCCTAACCCTAACGCAAACCCTAACCCTTACCCAAACCCTAAACCTAAACCTAACCCTAACCCTAACCCAAAAACTAACCCTAACCCAAAAACTAACCCTAACCCAAACCCTAACCCTAACCCTATTCCTAACCCTAACCCTAAACCTAACCTTAACCCAAACCCTAACACAAACCCTAACCCTAAACTTAACTCTAACTCAAACTCTAACCCTAATTTGAACCCTAACCCTAACCCAAACACTAACCAAACCCTAACAATAACCCTAAACCTAACCCTATTCCTAACCCTAACCCTAACCCTAACCCTAACCCTAACCCAAACAATAACCCTAAACCTAACCCTAACTCAAACCCTAAACCTAACCCTAACCCTAACCCAAACCCTAACCCTAAATCTAACCCTAACCCTAATCCTAACCCTAACCCTAACCCAAAAACTAACCCTAACAATAACCCAAACCCTCACCCTAAACCTAACTCTAACCCTCACCCAAACCCTAACACTAACCCAAACCCTAACCCTAACCCTAAACCAAACCAAAACCCTAACCCTAACTCTAATCCTAACCCTAACCCTAACCCTAACCCTACCCCTAACCCTAACCCTAACTTAAACCCTAACCCTAAACCTAACCCTAACCCTAACCCTAACCCTAACCCTAGCCCTAACCCTAACCCAAACACTAACACTAACCCAAAACCTAACCCTAAACCTAAACCAAACCAAAACCCTAACCCTAACTCCAATCCTAACCCTAACCCTAACCCTAACCCTAACCCTAACCTTAACCCAAACACTAACGCAAACCCAAACCCAAAACCTATCCCTAACCCTAACCCTAATCCTAACTCAAACTCTAACCCTACCTCTAACCCTAGCTCAAAACCTAAACCAAACCCTTATCCAAACCCTAACCCAAACCCTAACAATAACCCTAACCCTAACCCTATTCCTAACACTAACCCTAACCCTAACCCTAACCCTAACCCTAACCCCAACCCTATTCCTAACCTTAACCCTAAACCCCTACCCTAACCAATACCCTAAACATAACCCTCAAGCTAACCCTAACCCTAAACATAACCTTCACGATAACCCTAACCCTAACCCAAACCCTAAACCTAACCCTAACCGTAACACAAACCCTAACAATAATCCTAACCCTAACCATATTCCTAACCATAACTCTAAACCTAACCTTAACCCAATCACTAACCCAAACCCTAACCCCAAACCTATACCTAACCCTAACCCTAACCCTAACTCAAACTCTAACCATAACTCTAATCCTAACTCAAAACCTAAACCTAACCCGCTTGCAAACCCTAACCCAAACCCTAACAATAACCCTAACCCTAACTCGAACCCTAACCGGAAGCCTAATCCTAACCCTAACCCTAACCCTAACACAAACCCAACCTCTAACACTAACCCTAACCCTAACCCAAACCCTAACTCTAAACCTAAACCTAACCCTAACCCTAAATCAAACCCTAACCCTAACCCTTACCCTAACTCAAACCCTAACCCTAACCCTAAACCTAACCCTAACCCTAACCCTAACCCTAACCATAACCCTAACCCTAACCCTAACTCAAACACTAACCCTAACCCTAACAAAAACCCTAACCCTAAACCTAACCCTAACCCTTATCCTAACCCTAAACCTAACCCAAAAAATAACACTAACCCTAAACCAAACCCTAACCCTAACCCTAACCCTAACCCTAACCCTAACCCTAACCCAAACCCTAACCCTTACCCAAACCCTAAACCTAAACCTAACCCTAACCCGAATGCTAGCCCTAACCCTAACCCAAAAACTAACCCTAACCCAAACCCTAACCCTAACCCTATTACTAACCCTAACCCAAAAACTAACCCTAACCCAAACCCTAAAACTAACCCTAACAATAACCCAAACCCTAACCCTAACCCTAAACCTAACCTTAACCCAAACCCTAACCGTAAACTTAACCGTAACTCAAACTCTAACCATAATTCGAACCCTAACCCTAACCCAAACACTAACCAAACCCTAACAATAACCCTAACCCTAATCCTATTCCTAACACTAACCCTAACCCTAACCCAAACCCTAACTCTAAACCTAAACCTAACCCTAACCCTAAATCAAACCCTAACCCTAACCCTTACCCTAACTCAAACCCTAACCCTAACCCTAAACCTAACCCTAACCCTAACCCTAACCCTAACCATAACCCTAACCCTAACCCTAACTCAAACACTAACCCTAACCCTAACAAAAACCCTAACCCTAAACCTAACCCTAACCCTTATCCTAACCCTAAACCTAACCCAAAAAATAACACTAACCCTAAACCAAACCCTAACCCTAACACTAACCCTAATCCTAACCCTAACCCTAACCCTAATCCTAACCCTAACCCTAACCCTAACACAAACCCAACCCCTAACCCTAACCCTAACCCTAACCCAAACCCTAACCCTAAACCTAACTCTAACTCAAACCCTAACGCTAACCCTAACCCTAACCCAAAACCTAACCCTAAATCTAACCCTAACCCTAATCCTAACCCTAACCCTAACCCTAAAACTAACCCTAACAATAACCCAAACCCTAACCCTAACCCTAACCTAATCCTAACCCTAACCCAAACCCTAAACCTAATCCTAACCCTAAGCCCTAAACCTAATCCTAATGCTAACCCTAAACCTAACCCAAACACAAAACCTAAACTTAACCCTAATCGTAACCCTAATACTAACCCAAACCCTAATCCACACCCTAACCCTAACACTAACCCTAACCCTAACCCTAACCCTAATCCTAACCGAAACCCAAACCCTAACCCTAACCGTAACCAAAACCCTAACCCTAAACCTAACGCTAACCCTTACCCAAACCCAAATCATAACCATAACCCGAACCCTAACCCTACCCCTAAACCTAACTTGAACCCAAACACTAACAATAACCCGAACCCTAAACCTAACCCTAACACTATCCCTAACCTTAAACCTAACCCAAACCCAAACCCTAAACTTAACCCTAATCGTAAACCTAACCCAAAACCTAACCCTAACCCAAACACTAACCTTAACACTAAGCCTAACCCTAACACTATCACTAACCCTAACCCTAATCCTAATCATAACCGAAACCCAAACCCTAACCCTAACCCTAACCTTAACCCTAATGCTAAACCTAATCCTAACTCAAACTCAAACCCTAAACCTAACCCTAACCCTAACCCAAACCCTAACCCTAACCCTAAACCTAATCCTAACTCAAACGCTAACCATAACCCTAATTCTAACCGGAACCCAAAACCTAAACCTAACCCTAACACAAACTCTAACCCAAACCCTAACAATAACCCTAACCCTAAACCTATTCCTAACCCTAACCGTAACCCTAACCCTAACCCAAACCCTATTTCTAACCCTAACCCTAACCATAATCTTAACCCAAACCCTAATCAAACCCTAAACTTAACCCAAACCCTAACCCTAACACTAACCCTAACCGTAACCCTAAACCTAAACCTAACCTTAACCCAAAAAGTAAACCTAACACTAAACCTAACCCTAACCCAAAATGTAACCCTAACCCAAATCCTAATCCTAACCCTAACCCTAATCCTAAACCTAACTCTTACTCTAATCCAAACCCTAACCCTAACCCTAACCCTAACACAAACCCTAACCCTAACCGTAACCCTAACCCAAACCATAACACTGACCCAAACCTTAACCCTAATGATAAGCCTAAACATAAATCAAACTCAAACCTAAACCTAAACCTAACCCTAACCCAAACCCTAACCCTAACACTAATCTAACCCTAACTCAAACCCTAACCATAACCCTAACCCTAACCCTAACCCAAACCCTAACCCAAACACTAACCCTAACCCTAACACTAACCCAAATCCTAACCCTAACCCTAACCCAAACCAAAACCCTAACCCTAACTCTAACTCTAATCCTAAACCTAACCCTAATCCTAACCCTAACCCTAACCCTAATCCTAACCGTAACCCTAACACAAACCCAACCTCTAAAACTAACCCTAACCCTAAGCCAAACCCTAACCCTAACCCTAACCCTAACCCTAACTCAAACTCTAACCCTAACCCTTACCCTAACTCAAACCCTAACCCTAAACCTAACCTTAACCCTAACCCTAACCCAAACCCTAACCCAAATCCTAACCCTAACCCTAACGCTAACCCTAACCCTAACCCTAACCCTAACCCTAACCAAAAACCTAACCCTTACCCGAACCATAAACCTAAACCTAACCTTAACCCGAATCCTAACCCTAACCCTAACCCAAAAACTAACCCTAACTCGAAACCTAACCCAAACCCTAACCCTAACCCTAACCCTAACCCTAACACTAACCCTAATCCTAACCCTAACCCTAACCCTAACACAAACCCAACCCCTAACCCTAACCCTAACCCTAACCCAAACCCTAACGCTAAACCTAACCCTAACTCAAACCTAACCCTAACCCTAACCCTAACCCAAACCCTAACCCTAAATCTAAAACTAAACCTAATCCTAACCCTAACCCTAACCCAAAAACTAACCCTAACAATAACCCAAACCCTAACCCTAACCCTAACCCAAACCCTAACACTAACCCAAACCCTAACCCTAACCCTAAACCAAACCAAAACCCTAACCCTAACTCTAAACCTAACCCTAAACCTAACCCTAACCCAAACCCTAACCCAAACCCTAACCCTAACCCTAACCCTCACTCAAAACCTAACCCTAAGCCTAACCCAAACCCTAACCCTAAACCTAACCCTAACCCTTATCTTAACCCTAAACCTAACCAAAAAAATAACACTAAACCTAAACCAAACCCTAACCCTAAGCTTAACCCTAACCCTAACCCAAACCCTAACCCTTACCCAAACCCTAAACCTAACCCTAACCCTTTTCCTAACCCTAACACAAACCCTAACAATAATAAAAACCCTAACCCTATTCCTAAACCTAACCCTAACCCTAACCCTAACCCTAACGCTAACCCTATTACTAACACTAAAACTAAACCTAACACTAAACCTAACCCTAACCCTATTCCTAACCCTAACCCTAAACCCTTAACCTAACCAATACCCTAAACATAAACCTCACGCTAACCCTAACCGTAACCCAAACCCTAACACTAACCCTAACCCTAACCCAAACCCTAACCCTAACCCTAACCCTAACCCTAACCCTAACCCTAACCCTAACCCTAACCCAAACCAAAACCCTAACCCTAACTCTAATCCTAACCCTAACCCTAATCAAAACCCTAACATTAACCCTAACCCTAACCCTAACCCTATTCCTAACCTTAACCCTAAACCTAACCTTAACCCAAAACCTAACCGTAAATCTAACCCAAACCCAAAACCTAACTCAAACCCTAACCCTAAGACAAACCCTAACCCTAATATTAACCCTAACCCAAATCCTAAACCTAACACTAACCCTAACCCAAACCCTAACCCTAACACTAACACTTACCCTAAGTCTAACCCAAAACCTAACCCTAAACCTAACCGAAACCAAAAGCCTAACCCTAAATCTAATCCTAACCCTAACCCTAATTCTAACCCTAACCCAAACCATAACACAAACCCTAACCTTAACTCTAATGCTAAGCCTAAACCAAACTCAAACTCAAACCTAACCCTAAACCTAACCCTAACCCAAACCCTAACCCTAACACTAACCTAACCCTAACTCAAACCCTAACCCTAACCCTAACCCTAACACAAACCCTAAACCAAACCCTAACCCTAACACTAATCTAACCCTAACACTAACCCAAATCCTAAGCCTAACCCTAACCCAAACCAAAACCCTAACCCTAACTCTAACTCTAATCCTAAACCTAACCCTAATCCTAACCCTAACCCTAAACCTAATCCTAACCCTAAGCCTAACCCTAACACAAACCCAACCTCTAACAATAACCCTAACCCTAACCCAAACCCTAACCCCAAACCTAACCTAACCCTAACCCTAACTCAAACCCTAACCCTAACCCTTACCCTAACTCAAACCATAACCCTAACCCTAACCCTAACCCTAACCCAAACCCTAACCCAAATCCTAACCCTAACCCTAACCCTAACCCTAACCATAACCCTAACCCTACCCCTAACTCAAACACTAACCCTAACCCTAACAAAAACCCTAAACCTAAACCTAACCCTAACCCTTATCCTAACCCTAAACCTAACCCAAAAAATAACACTACCCCTAAACCAAACCCTAACCCTAACCCTAACCCTAACCCTAACGCAAACCCTAACCCTTACCCAAACCCTAAACCTAAACCTAACCCTAACCCTAACCCAAAAACTAACCCTAACCCAAAAACTAACCCTAACCCAAACCCTAACCCTAACCCTATTCCTAACCCTAACCCTAAACCTAAACTTAACCCAAGCCCTAACCCAAACCCTAACCCTAAACTTAACTCTAACTCAAACTCTAACCCTAATTTGAACCCTAACCCTAACCCAAACACTAACCAAACCCTAACAATAACTCTAACACAAACCCAACCCCTAACCCTAACCCTAACCCAAACCCTAACCCTAAACCTAACCCTAACTCAAACCCTAAACCTAACCCTAACCCTAACCCAAACCCTAACCCTAAATCTAACCCTAACCCTAATCCTAACCCTAACCCTAACCCAAAAACTAACCCTAACAATAACCCAAACCCTAACCCTAAACCTACCTCTAACCCTAACCCAAACCCTAACACTAACCCAAAACCTAACCCTAACCCTAAACCAAACCAAAACCCTAACCCTAACTCTAATCCTAACCCTAACCCTAACCCTAACCCTAACCCTAACCCTAACCCTAACCCTAACCCTAACTCAAACCCTAACCCTAACCCTAACCCAAACCCTAAACCTAAACCTAACCCTAACCCTAACCCTAGCCCTAACCCTAACCCAAACACTAACACTAACCCAAAACCTAACCCTAAACCTAAACCAAACCAAAACCCTAACCCTAACTCCAATCCTAACCCTAACCCTAACCCTAACCCTAACCTTAACCCAAACACTAACCCAAACCCAAACCCAAAACCTATCCCTAACCCTAAACCTAATCCTAACTCAAACTCTAACCCTACATCTAACCCTAGCTCAAAACCTAAACCAAACCCTTATCCAAACCCTAACCCAAACCCTAACAATAACCCTAACCCTAACCCTATTCCTAACACTAACCCTAACCCTAACCCTAACCCTAACCCTATTCCTAACCCTAACCCTAAACCCTTACCCTAACCAATACCCTAAAAATAACCCTCAAGCTAACCCTAACCCTAAACATAACCTTCACGATAACCCTAACCCTAACCCAAACCCTAAACCTAACCCTAACCGTAACACAAACCCTAACAATAATCCTAACCCTAACCATATTCCTAACCATAACTCTAAACCTAACCTTAACCCAAACACTAACCCAAACCCACCCGAAACCTATCCCTAACCCTAACCCTAACCCTAACTCAAACTCTAGCCCTAGCTCTAACCCTAACACAAAACCTAACCCTAACACTAATCCAAACCCTAACCCAAACCCTAACAATAACCCTAACCCTACCCCTAACCCTAACCCTAACCCTAACCCTAACCCTAGCCCTAATCCTAACCCTAACCCTAACCCTAACACAAACCCAACCTCTAACACTAACCCTAACCCTAACCCAAACCCTAACCCTAAACCTAAACCTAACCCTAACCCTAAATCAAACCCTAACCCTAACCCTTACCCTAACTCAAACCCTAACCCTAACCCTAAACCTAACCCTAACCCAAACCCTAATCCAAATCCTAACCCTAACCCTAACCCTAACCATAACCCTAACCCTAACCCTAACTCAAACACTAACCCTAACCCTAACAAAAACCCTAACCCTAAACCTAACCCTAACCCTTAACCTAACCCTAAACCTAACACAAAAAATAACACTAACCCTAAACCAAACCCTAACCCTAACCCTAACCCTAACCCTAACACAAACCCTAACCCTTACCCAAACCCTAAACCTAAACCTAACCCTAACCCCAATGCTAACCCTAACCCTAACCCAAAAACTAACCCTACCCCAAACCCTAACCCTAACCCTATTACTAACCCTAACCCAAAAACTAACCCTAACCCAAACCCTAACCCTAACCCTATTCCTAACCCTAACCCTAAACCTAACCTTAACCCAAACCCTAACCCAAACCCTAACCCTAAACTTAACCGTAACTCAAAATCTAACCATAATTCGAACCCTAACCCTAACCCAAACACTAACCAAACCCTAACAATAACCCTAAACCTAATCCTATTCCTAACACTAACCCTAACCCTAACCCTAACCCTAAACCTATTCCTAACCCTAACCCTAAACCCTAACCCTAACCAATACCCTAAACAAAACCTTCACGCTAACCCTAACCCTAACCCAAACCCTAACCCTAACCCTAAACCTAACCAAAAACCTAAACCTAACCCTAACCCTAACCCTAACACTAACCCTAACCCTAACACTAACCCAAATCCTAACCCTAACATTAACCCAAACCAAAACCCTAAACTTAACTCTAATCCTAACCCTAACCCTAATCAAAACCCTAACATTAAACCTAACCCTAACCCTAACCCAAAACCTAAACCTAACCCTAATCCTAACCCTAACCCTAACACTAATCCTAACCCTAACCCTAACCCTAACTAAACCCAACCCCTAACCCTAACCCTAACACTAACCCTAACCCTACCCCTAAACCTAACCCTAACCCTACCCCTAACCCTAACCCTAACCCAAACCCTACCCCCAACCCTAACCCTAATCCTATCCCTAACCCTAACCCTAACACAAACCCAACCTCTAACACTAACCCTAACCCTAACCCAAACCCTAACCCTAAACCTAAACCTAAACCTAACCCTAACTCAAACCCTAACCCTAACCCTTACCCTAACTCAAACCCTAACACTAACCCTAAACCTAACCCTAACCCAAATCCTAACCCTAACCCTAACCCTAACCATAACCCTAAACCTAACCCTAGCTCAAACACTAACCCTAACCCTAACAGAAACCCTAACCATAAAACTAACCCTAACCCTTATCCTAACCCTAAACCTAACCCAAAAAATAACACTAACCCTAAACCAAACCCTAACCCTAACCCTAACCCTAACCCTAACCCAAACCCTAACCCTTACCCAAACCCTAAACCTAAACCTAACAATAACCCGAATCCTAACCCTAACCCTAACCCAAAAACTAACCCTAACCCAAACCCTAACCCTAACCCTATTCCTAACCCTAACCCTAAACCTAATCTTAACCCAAACCCTAACCCAATCCCTAACCCTAAACTTAACCCTAACTCAAACTCTAACTCTAATTCGAACGCTAACCCTAACCAAAACACTAAGCAAACCCTAACAATAACCCTAACTCTTATCCGATTCCTAACACTAACCCTAAGCCTAACCCTAACCGTAAACCTATTCCTAACCCTAACCCTAACCCAAACCCTAACCCTTACCCAAACCCTAAACCTAAACCTAACCCTAACCCGAATCCTAACCCTAACCCTAACCCAAAAACTAACCCTAACCCAAACCCTAACCCTAACCCTATTCCTAACCCTAACCCTAAACCTAACCTTAACCCAAACCCTAATACAAACCCTAACCCGAAACTTAACCCTAACTCAAACTCTAACCCTAATTCGAACCCTAACCCTAACCCAAACACTAACCAAACCCTAACAATAACCCTAACCCTAACCCTATTCCTAACACTAACCCTAACCCTAACCCTAACCCTAAACCTATTCCTAACCCTAACCCTAAACCCTAACCCTAACCAATACCCTAAACAAAACCTTCACGCTAACCCTAACCCTAACCCAAACCCTAACCCTAACCATAAAACTAACCAAAAACCTAAACCTAAACCTAACCATAACCCTAACACTAACCCTAACCCTAACACTAACCCAAATCCTAACCCTAACATTAACCAAAACCAAAACCCTAAACTTAACTCTAATCCTAACCCTAACCCTAATCAAAACCCTAACATTAAATCTAACCCTAACCCTAACCCAAAACCTAAACCTAACCCTAACCCACACCCAACACCTATCTCTAACCCTAACCCTAACCGAAACCCTAACTCAAACCCTAACCCTAACCCTAACCCAAACCCTAACCCTAAACCTAACCCTAACCCTTTTCCTAACCCTAACACAAACACTAACAATAATCCTAACCCTAACCCTATTCCTAAACCTAACCCTAACCCTAACCCTAATCCTAACCCTAACCCCAACCCAAAAACTAAACCTAAACCTAACCCAAACCCTAACCCTAACACTAATCCTAATCCTAACCCTAACGCTAACCCTAACTCAAACCCTAACCCTAACACTAACCCTAACCCTAACCCTATTCCTAACACTAACCCTAACCCTAACCCTAAACCTAACCCTAACCCTATTCCTAACCCTAACCATAAACCCTTACCCTAAACAATACCCTAAACATAACCCTCACGCTAACCCTAACCCTAACCCAAACCCTAACCCTAACCCTAACCCTAACCCAAACCCTAAACCTAACCCTAACCCTAACCCAAACCAAAACCCTAACCCTAACTCTAATCCTAACCCTAACCCTAATCAAAACCCTAACATTAACCCTAACCCTAACCCTAACCCTATTCCTAACCTTAACCCTAAACCTAACCTTAACCCAAAACCTAACCGTAAATCTAACCCAAACCCTAACCCTAACTCAAACCCTAACCCTAAGACAAACCCTAACCCTAACACTAACCTTAACCCAAATCCTAAACCTAACACTAACCCTAAACCAAACCCTAACCCTAACACTAACACTTACCCTAAGTCTAACCCAAAACCTAACCCTAAACCTAACCGAAACCAAAAGCGTAAACCTAAGTCTAATCCTAACCCTAACCCTAATCCTAACCCTAACCCTAACCCTAACACTAACCCAAACCCTAAAACTAACCCTAATCCTAACTCTAACCCTAACCCTAATCGTAACCCTAAACCTAACCCTAACCCACACCCAACCCCTAACCCCAACCCTAATCCTAACCCAAACCCTAACTCAAACCCTAACCCTAAACCTAACCCTAACCCTTTTCCTAACCCTAACACAAACACTAACAATAATCCTAACCCTAACCCTATTCCTAAACCTAACCCTAACCCTAACCCTAATCCTAACCCTAACCCCAACACAAAAACTAAACCTAACCCTAACCCAAACTCTAACCCTAACACTAATGCTAATCCTAACCCTAACGCTAACCCTAACTCAAACCCTAACCCTAACCCAAACCCTAACCCTAACACTAACCATAACCCTAATCCTAAACGTAACACTGACCCTAACGCTAACCCTAACCCTAACCCTAATCCTAACCCTAACCCTAACCCAAACCCTAACCCTTATCGAAACCCTAAACCTAAACCTAACCCTAACCCTAATCCTAACCCTAACCTAACCCAAAAACTAACCCTAACTCGGACCCTAAGCCAAACCCTAATCCTAACCCTAACGCTAACCCAAATCCTAAACCTAACCCTATTCCTAACCCTAACCCTAAACCTAACCTTAAACCAAACCCTAACCCAAAACCTAACCCTAACCCTAACCCTAACTCAAACTCTAACGCTAACTCGAACCCTAACCCTAACCCAAACACTAACCCAAACCCTAACAATAACCCTAACCCTATTCCTAACACTAACCCTAACCCTAAACCTAACCCTATTCCTAACCCTAACACTAAACCCTAACCCGAACCAATACCCTAAACATAACTTTCACGATAACCCTAACCCTAACCCAAACCCTAACCCTAACCATAAACCTAACCAAAAACCTAAACCTAACAGTAACACTAACCCTAACCCAAACCCAAACCCTAACACTAACCCTAACCCTAACACTAACCCAAATCCTAACCATAACATTAACCCAAAACAAAACCCTAAACCTAACTCTAATCTTAACGCTAACCCTAATCAAAATCCTAACATTAAACCTAACCCTAAACCTAACCCAAAACCTAAACCTAACCCTAATCCTAACCCTAACCCAAACCCTAATTCTAACCCTAACCCTAACCCAAACCCTAATTCTAACCCTAACCCTAACCCAAACCCTAACCCTAACCCTATTCCTAACCATAACTCTAAACCTAACCTTAACCCAAACACTAACCCAAACCCTAACCCAAACCCTATCCCTAACCGTAACCCTAACCCTAACTCAAACTCTAACCCTAACTCTAACCCTAAATCAAAACCTAAACCTAACCCTAATCCAAACACTAACCCAAACCCTAACAATAACCCTAACCCTAACCACAACCCTAACCCTAACCCTAACCCTAACCCTAACCCTAACCCTAACCCTAACACAAACCCAACCTCTAACACTAACCCTAACCCTAACCCAAACCCTAACCCTAAACCTAAACCTAAACCTAACCCTAACTCAAACCCTAACCCTAAACCTTACCCTAACTCAAACCCTAACCCTAACCATAAACCTAACCCTAACCCAAATCCTAACCCTAACCCTAACCCTAACCATAACCCTAACCCTAACCCTAACTCAAACACTAACCCTAACCCTAACAAAAACCCTAACCCTAAAACTAACCCTAACCCTTATCGTAACCCTAAACCTAACCCAAAAAATAACACTAACCCTAAACCAAACCCTAACCCTAACCCTAACCATAACCATAACCCAAACCCTAACCCTTACCCAAACCCTAAATCTAAACCTAACCATAACCCGAATCCTAACCCTAACCCTAACCCAAAAACTAACCCTAACCCAAACCCTAACCCTAACCCTATTCCTAACCCTAACCCTAAACCTACCCTTTCCCCAACCCCTAACCCAACCCCTAACCCCAACCCTAACCCTAACCCTAACCCTAACCCTAACCCTAACCCTAACCCTTACACTATCCCAAATCCTAACCCTAACATTAACCCAAACCAAAACCCTAAACTTATCTCAAATCCTCACCCTAACCCTAATCAAAACCCTAACTTTAAACCTAACCCTAACCCTAACCCAAAACCTAAACCTAAATCTAATCCTAACCCTAACCCTAACCCTAATCCTAACCCTAACGCTAACCCTAACACAAACCCAAACCCTAACCCGAACAGTAACCTTAACCCAAGCCCTAACCCTAAACCTAACCCTAACTCAAACCCTAACCCTAACCCTAACCCTAACCCTAACCCAAACCCTAACCCTAAACCTAACCCTAACCCTAACCCTAACCCAAACCCTAACACTAACCCAAACCCTAACCCTAACCCTAAACCAAACCAAAACCCTAACCCTACCTCTAATACTAACCCTAACCCTAACCCTAACCCTAACCCTAACCCTAACCCTAACTCAAACCCTAACCCTAACCCTAACCCAAACCCTAAACCTAAACCTAACCCTAACCCTAACCATAGCTCTAACCCTAACCCAAACACTAACACTAACCCAAACCCTAACCCTAAACCTAAACCAAACCAAAACCCTAACCCTAACTCCAATCCTAACCCTAACCCTAACCCTAACCTTAACCCAAACACTAACCCAAACCCAAACGCAAACCCTATCCCTAACCCTAACCCTAACCCTAACTCAAACTCTAACCCTAACTCTAACCCTAGCTCAAAACCTAAACCAAACCCTAAACCTAAACCTAACCCTAACCCTAATCCTAAACCTAACCCTAACCCAAAAACTAACCCTAACTCAAACCCTAACCCAAACCCTATTCCTCACCCTAACGTTAACTCAAACCCTAAACCTAACCCTATTCCTAACCCTAACCCAAAACCTAACGTTACACCAAAACCTAACCCTAACCCTAACTCAAACTCTAAGCCTAACTGGAACCCTAAGCCAAACACTAACCCAAACCGTAACAATAATCCTAACCCTATTCCTAACACTAACCCTAACCCTAACCCTAACCCTAACCCTAACCCTATTCCTAACCCTAACCCTAAACCCTAAGCCTAACCAATACCCTAAACATAACCTTCACGCTAACCCTAACCCTAACCCAAACCCTAACCCTAAACCTAACGAAAAACCTAAAACTAAGCCTAACCCAAACCCTAACCCTAACCCTATTCCTAATATTAACCCTAAACCTAAACTTAACCCAAACCCTAACCCTATCCCTAACCCTATCCATAACCCTAACCCAAACCCTAACCCAAATCCTAACCCTAACCCTAACCCTAACCCTAAACCTAACTCAAACACTAACCCTAACCCTGACCGAAAACCTAACCCTAAACCTAACCCTAACCCTTATGCTAACCTTAAACCTAACACAAAAAATAACACTAACCCTAAACCAAACCCTAACCCTAACCCTAACCCTAACCCTAACCCTTACCCAAACCCTAAACCTAAACCTAACCCTAATCTAATCCTAACCCTATCCCTAACCCAAACCCTAACCCTAACCCTATTCCTAACCCTAACTCTAAACCTAACCTTAACCCAAACCCTAACCCACACCCTAACCCTAAACTTAACCCTAACTTAAACTCTAACCCTAACGCGAACCTTAACCCTAACCCAAACACTATCCCAAACCCTAACAATGACCCTAACACTATTCCTAACACTAACCCTAACCCTAACCCTAACCCTAACCCTAACCCTAACCCTATTCCTAACCCTAACCCTAAACCCTAAGCCTAACCAATACCCTAAACATAACCTTCACGCTGACCCTAACCCTAACCCAAACCCTAACCCTAACCCTAAACCTAACCAAAAACCTAAACCTAACCCTAACCCTAACCCTAACCCAAACCCTAACCCTAACACTAACCCTAACCCTAACACTAACCCAAATCCTAACCATAACATTATCCCAAACCAAAACCCTAAACGTAACTCTAATCCTAACCCTATCCCTAATCAAAACCCTTACACTAAACCTAACCCTAACCCTAACCCAAAACCTAAACCTAACCCTAATCCTAACCCTAACCCTAACCCTAATCCTAATCCTACCCCTAACCCTAACACAACCGCAACCCCTAACCCTAACCCTAACCCTAATCGTAATTCTAACCCGAACCCAAACCATAACCCTAACCCTAATCCTAACCCTATCCCTAACCCTAACAGTAACCCTAACCCAAAACCACACCGTAACCACAAACCTAACTCAAAACCTATCCTTAAACCTAACCCAAACCCAAACACTAACCCTAACCTTAACCCTAAACCAAACCCTAAACCTAACCCTAAACCTAACCCTAACCCAAACCCTAACCCTAACACTAACTTAACCCTAACTCAAACCCTAACCATAACGCTAACCCTAACCCTAACCCAAACCCTAACCCTAACACTAACCCTAACCCTAACACTAACCCAAATCCTAACCCTAACCCTAACCGAAACCAAAACCCTAACCCTAACTCTAACTCTAATCCTAAATCTAACCCTAATCCTAACTCTAACCCTAACCCTAACCCTAACACAAACCCAACCCCTAACCCTAACACTAACCCTAATCCTAATTCTAACCCGAACCCAAACCATAACCCTAACCCTAAACTTAAACCAAAACCTAAACCTAACACTAACCCTAACCCTAAACCAAACCCTAACTCTAACCCTAAACCTAACCCTAACCCTAATCCTAACCCTATCCCTAACCCTAACACTAATCCTAACCCAAAACCACACCGTAACCACAAATCTAACTCATACCCTAACCTTAAACCTAACCCAAACCCAAACCCTAACCTTAACCCTAAACCAAACCCTAAACCTAAACCGTAACCCTAACCCTATTATTAACCCTAACCCTAACCCTAACCTTAACCCAAACCCTAACCCTAAACCTAACCCTAACCCAAACCCTAATCAAACCCTAACCCTAACCCAAACCCTAACCCTAACACTAACCCTAACTGTAATCCTAAACCTAACCCTAACCTTAACCAAAAAGGTAAACCTAACCCTAAACCTAACCCTAACCCAAAACCTAACCCTAACCCAAATCCTAATCCTAATCCTAACCCTAATGCTAAGCCTAAACCTAACTCAAACTCAAACCTAACCCTAAACCTAACCCTAACCCAAACCCTAACCCTAACACTAACCTAACCCTAGCTCAGACCCTAAGCATAAACCTAACCCTAACCCTAACCCAAACCCTAACCCTAACACTAACCCAAATCCTAACCCTAACCCTAACCCAAACCAAAACCCTAACCCTAACTCTAACTCTAATCCTAAACCTAACCCTAATCCTAACCCCAACCCTAACCCTAATCCTAACCCTAACCCTAACCCTAACACAAACCCAACCTCTAACACTAACCCTAAGCCTAACCCAAACCCTAACCCTAAATCTAAACCTAACCCTAACCCTAAATCAAACCCTAACCCTAACCCTTACCCTAACTAAAACCCTAACCCTAACCCTAACCCTAACCCAAACCCTAACCCAAATTCTAACCCTAACCCTAACCCTAACCATAACCCTAACCCTAACCCTAACTCAAACACTAACCCTAACCCTAACAAAAACCCTAACCCTAACCCTAACCCTAACCCTTATCCTAACCCTAAACCTAACCCAAAAAATAACACTAACCCTAAACCAAACCCTAACCCTAACCCTAACCCTAACCCAAACCCTAACCCTTACACAAACCCTAAACCTAAACCTAACCCTAACCCGAAACCTAACCCTAACCCTAACCCAAAAACTAACCCTAACCCAAACCGTAACCCTAACCCTATCCCTAACCCTAACCCTAACCCTAACTCAAACTCTAACCCTAACTCTAACCCTAGCTCAAAACCTAAACCAAACCCTAAACCTAAACCTAACCCTAACCCTAATCCTAAACCTAACCCTATCCCAAAAACTAACCCTAACTCAAACCCTAACCCAAACCCTATTCCTCACCCTAACGTTAACTCAAACCCTAAACCTAACCCTATTCCTAACCCTAACCCAAAACCTAACCTTAACCCAAAACCTAACCCTAACCCTAACTCAAACTCTAACCCTAACTCGAACCCTAACCCAAACACTAACCCAAACCCTAACAATAATCCTAACCCTATTCCTAACACTAACCCTAACCCTAACCCTAACCCTAACCCTAACCCTATTCCTAACCCTAACCCTAAACCCTAAGCCTAACCAATACCCTAAACATAACCTTCACGCTAACCCTAACCCTAACCCAAACCCTAACCCTAAACCTAACGAAAAACCTAAAACTAACCCTAACCCAAACCCTAACCCTAACCCTATTCCTAATATTAACCCTAAACCTAAACTTAACCCAAACCCTAACCCTATCCCTAACCCTATCCATAACCCTAACCCAAACCCTAACCCAAATCCTAACCCTAACCCTAACCCTAACCCTAAACCTAACTCAAACACTAACCCTAACCCTAACCGAAAACCTAACCCTAAACCTAACCCTAACCCTTATGCTAACCTTAAACCTAACACAAAAAAAAACACTAACCCTAAACCAAACCCTAACCCTAACCCTAACCCTAACCCTAACCCTTTCCCAAACCCTAAACCTAAACCTAACCCTAATCTAATCCTAACCCTATCCCTAACCCAAACCCTAACCCTAACCCTATTCCTAACCCTAACTCTAAACCTAACCTTAACCCAAACCCTAACCCACACCCTAACCCTAAACTTAACCCTAACTTAAACTCTAACCCTAACGCGAACCTTAACCCTAACCCAAACACTATCCCAAACCCTAACAATGACCCTAACACTATTCCTAACACTAACCCTAACCCTAACCCTAACCCTAACCCTAACCCTAACCCTATTCCTAACCCTAACCCTAAACCCTAAGCCTAACCAATACCCTAAACATAACCTTCACGCTGACCCTAACCCTAACCCAAACCCTAACCCTAACCCTAAACCTAACCAAAAACCTAAACCTAACCCTAACCCTAACCCTCACCCAAACCCTAACCCTAACACTAACCCTAACCCTAACACTAACCCAAATCCTAACCCTAACATTATCCCAAACCAAAACCCTAAACCTAACTCTAATCCTAACCCTAACCCTAATCAAAACCCTAACATTAAACCCAACCCTAACCCTAACCCAAAACCTAAACCTAACCCTAATCCTAACCCTAACCCTAACCCTAATCCTAACCCTAACCCTAACCCTAACACAAACCCAACCCCTAACCCTAACCCTAACCCTAATCCTAATTCTAACCCGAACCCAAACCATAACCCTAACCCTAATCCTAACCCTATCCCTAACCCTAACACTAACCCTAACCCAAAACCACACCGTAACCACAAACCTAACTCAAAACCTAACCTTAAACCTAACCCAAACCCAAACACTAACCCTAACCTTAACCCTAAACCAAACCCTAAACCTAACCCTAAACCTAACCCTAACCCAAACCCTAACCCTAACACTAACTTAACCCTAACTCAAACCCTAACCATAACCCTAACCCTAACCCTAACCCAAACCCTAACCCTAACACTAACCCTAACCCTAACACTAACCCAAATCCTAACCCTAACCCTAACCGAAACCAAAACCCTAACCCTAACTCTAACTCTAATCCTAAATCTAACCCTAATCCTAACTCTAACCCTAACCCTAACCCTAACACAAACCCAACCCCTAACCCTAACACTAACCCTAATCCTAATTCTAACCCGAACCCAAACCATAACCCTAACCCTAAACTTAAACCAAAACCTAAACCTAACACTAACCCTAACCCTAAACCAAACCCTAACTCTAACCCTAAACCTAACCCTAACCCTAATCCTAACCCTATCCCTAACCCTAACACTAATCCTAACCCAAAACCACACCGTTACCACAAATCTAACTCATACCCTAACCTTAAACCTAACCCAAACCCAAACCCTAACCTTAACCCTAAACCAAACCCTAAACCTAAACCGTAACCCTAACCCTAACCCTAACCCTATTATTAACCCTAACCCTAACCCTAACCTTAACCCAAACCCTAACCCTAAACCTAACCCTAACCCAAACCCTAATCAAACCCTAACCCTAACCCAAACCCTAACCCTAACACTAACCCTAACTGTAATCCTAAACCTAACCCTAACCTTAACCAAAAAGGTAAACCTAACCCTAAACCTAACCCTAACCCAAAACCTAACCCTAACCCAAATCCTAATCCTAATCCTAACCCTAATGCTAAGCCTAAACCTAACTCAAACTCAAACCTAACCCTAAACCTAACCCTAACCCAAACCCTAACCCTAACACTAACCTAACCCTAACTCAAACCCCATCCATACACCTATCCCCAACCCTAACCCAAACCCTAACCCTAACACTAACCCAAATCCTAACCCTAACCCTAACCCAAACCAAAACCCTAACCCTAACTCTAACTCTAATCCTAAACTTAACCCTAATCCTAAACCTAACCCTAACCCTAATCCTAACCCTAACCCTAACCCTAACACAAACCCAACCTCTAACACTAACCCTAAGCCTAACCCAAACCCTAACCCTAAATCTAAACCTAACCCTAACCCTAACTCAAACCCTAACCCTAACCCTTACCCTAACTCAAACCCTAACCCTAACCCTAACCCTAACCCAAACCCTAACCCAAATTCTAACCCTAACCCTAACCCTAACCATAACCCTAACCCTAACCCTAACTCAAACACTAACCCTAACCCTAACAAAAACCCTAACCCTAACCCTAACCCTAACCCTTATCCTAACCCTAAACCTAACCCAAAAAATAACACTAACCCTAAACCAAAACCTAACCCTAACCCTAACCCTAACCCAAACCCTAACCCTTACACAAACCCTAAACCTAAACCTAACCCTAACCCGAAACCTAACCCTAACCCTAACCCAAAAACTAACCCTAACCCAAACCGTAACCCTAACCCTATTCCTAACCCTAACCCTAAACCTAACCTTAACCCAAACCCTAACCCAAATCCTAACCCTAAACTTAACCCTAACTCAAACTCTAACCCTAATTCGAACCCTAACCCTAACCCAAACACTAACCAAACTCTAACAATAACCCTAACCCTAACATTATTCCTAACACTAACTCTAACCTTAAACCTAACCCTAAACCTATTCCTAACCCTAACCCTAAACCCTAACCCTAACCAATACCCTAAACAAAACATTCGCGCTAACCCTAGCCCTAACCCAAACCCTAACCCTAAACCTAAACCTAACCAAAAACCTAAACCTAACCCAAACCCTAACCCTAACCCAAACCCTAACCCTAACACTACCCCTAACCCTAACACTAACCCAAATCCTAACCCTAACATTAACCCAAACCAAAACTCTAAACTTAACCCTAATCCTAACCCTAACCCTAATCAAAAGGCTAATATTAAACCTAATCCTAACCCTAACCCAAAACCTAAACCTAACCCTAATCCTAACCCTAACCCTAAACCTAATCCTAACCCTAACCCTAACCCTAACACAAACCACACCCCTAACCCCAACCCCAACCCTAACCCAAACCCTAACCCTAAACCTAACCCTAACTCAAACCCTAACCCTAACCCTAAATCTAACCCTAACCCTAATCCTAACCCTAACCCTAACCCAAAAACTAACCCTAACAATAACTCAAAGCCTAACTCTAACCCTAACCCTAGCCCTAACCCAAACCCTAACACTAACCCAAACCCTAACCCTAACCCTAACCCTAACCCAAACCCTAACACTAATCCAAACCCTAACCCTAACCCTAACCCTAAACCAAACCAAACCCCTAACCCTAACCCTAACCCTAACCCAAACTCTAACCCTAAACCTAACCCTAACTCAAACCCCAACCCTAACCCTAACCCAAACCCTAAACCTAAACCTAACCCTAACCCTAACCCTAACCCTAACCCTAACCCTAACCCAAACCCTAACACTAATCCAAACCCTAACCCTAACCCTAACCCTAAACCAAACCAAAACCCTAACCCTAAATCTAATCCTAACCCTAACCCTAACCCTAACCCTAACCTTAACCCAAACACTAACCCAAACCCAAACCCAAAACCTATCCCTAACCCTAACCCTAACCCTAACTCAAACTCTAACCCTAACTCTAACCCTAACTCAAAACCTAAACCAAACCCTAATCCAAACCCTAACCCAAACCCTAACAATAACCCTAACCCTAACCCTACTCCTAACACTAAACCTAACCCTAAACCTAACCCTAACCCTATTCCTAACCCTAACCCTAAACCCTTACCCTAACCAATACCCTAAACATAACCCTCACGCTAACCTAACCCTAACCCAAACCCTAACACTAACCCTAACCCTAACCAAAACCCTAACCCTAACCCTAACCTTAACCCAAACCAAAACCCTAACCCTAACTCTAATCCTAACTCTAACCCTAATCAAAACCCTAACATTAACCCTAACCCTAACCCTAACCCTATTCCTAACCTTAACCCTAAACCTAACCTTAACCCAAAACCTAACCGTAAATCTAAACCAAACCCCAACCCTAACTCAAACCCTAACCCTAAGACAAACCCTAACCCTAAAACTAACCCTAACCCAAATCCTAAACCAAACCCTAACCCTAACTCAAACCCTAACCCTAACACTAACACTTACCCTAAGGCTAACCCAAAACCTAACCCTAAACCTAACCGAAACCAAAAGCCTAACCCTAACTCTAATCCTAACCCTAACCCTAATCCTAACCCTAACACTAACATTAACCCAAACCCTAAACCTAACACTAATCCTAATTCTAACCCTAACCCTAATCGTAACCCTAAACCTAACACTAACCCACACCCTAACAATAACCCTAACCCTAACCCTAACCCTACCTGAAACCCTAACTCAAAACGTAACCCTAACCCTAACCCAAACCCTAACCCTAAACCTAACCCTAACCCTTTTCCTAACCCTAACACAAACCATAACAATAATCCTAACCCTAAGCCTATTCCTATACCTATCCCTAACCCTAAACCTAACCCTAATCCTAACCCTAACCCTAACCCCAAAAATAACCCTAACCCTAACCCAAACCCTAACCCTAACACTAATCCTAATCCTAACCCTAACGCTAACCCTAACTCAAACCCTAACCCTAACCCAAATCCTAACCCTAACACTAACCATAACCCTAATCCTAAACCTAACACTAACTCTAACCCTAAACCTAACCCTAACCCTAACCCTAACCCAAACCCTAACCCTTAAACAAACCCTAGACCTAAACCTAACCCTAACCCTAATCCTAACCCTAACCCTAACCCAAAAACTAACCCTAACTCGAACCCTAACCCAAACCCAAATCCCCACCCTAACGCTAACCCAAACCCCAAACTTAACCCTATTCCTAACTCTTACCCTAAACCCAACCTTAACCCAAACCCCAACCCACAACCTAACCCTAACCCTAACTCAAACTCTAAACCTAACCCGAACCCTAACCCTAACCCAAACACTAACCCAAACCCTAACAATAACCCTAACCCTATTCCTAACCCTAACCCTAACCCTAACCCTAACCCTAACCATAACCCTAACCCTATTCCTAACCCTAACCCTAAACCCTAAGCCTAACCAATACCCTAAACATAACCTTCACGCTAACCCTAACCCTAACCCAAACCCTAACCCTAAACCTAACCAAAAACCTAAACCTAACCCTAACCCAAAACCTAACCCTAACCCTATTCCTAACCCTAACCCTCACCCTAACCCTAACCCTAATCCAAACCCTAACCCAAATTCTAACCCTAACCCTAACCCTAACCATAACCCTAACCCTAACCCTAACTCAAACACTAACCCTAACCCTAACAAAAACCCTAACCCTAACCCTAACCCTAACCCTTATCCTAACCCTAAACCTAACCCAAAAAATAACACTAACCCTAAACCAAACCCTAACCCTAACCCTAACCCTAAACCTAACCCAAACCCTAACCCTTACACAAACCCTAAACCTAAACCTAACCCTAACCCGAAACCTAACCCTAACCCTAACCCAAAAACTAACCCTAACCCAAACCCTAACCCTAACCCTATTCCTAACCCTAACCCTAAACCTAACCTTAACCCAAACCCTAACCCAAATCCTAACCCTAAACTTAACCCTAACTCAAACTCTAACCCTAATTCGAACCCTAACCCTAACCCAAACACTAACCAAACTCTAACAATAACCCTAACCCTAACATTATTCCTAACACTAACTCTAACCTTAAACCTAACCCTAAACCTATTCCTAATCCTAACCAAAAACCCTAACCCTAACCAATACCCTAAACAAAACATTCACGCTAACCCTAACCCTAACCCAAACCCTAACCCTAAACCTAAACTTAACCAAAAACCTAAACCTAACCCTAACCCTAACCCTAACCCAAACCCTAACCCTAACACTACCCCTAACCCTAACACTAACCCAAATCCTAACCCTAACATTAACCCAAACCAAAACTCTAAACTTAACTCTAATCCTAACCCTAACCCTAATCTAAAGGCTAATATTAAACCTAATCCTAACCCTAACCCAAAACCTAAACCTAACCCTAATCCTAACCCTAAGCCTAAACCTAATCCTAACCCTAACCCTAACCCTAACGCAAACCAAACCCCTAACCCTAACCCTAACCCTAACCCAAACCCTAACCCTAAGCCTAACCCTAACTCAAAGCCTAACCCTAACCCTAACCCAAACCCTAACCCTAAATCTAACCCTAACCCTAATCCTAACCCTAACCCTAACCCAAAAACTAACCCTAACAATAACTCAAACCCTAACTCTAACCCTAACCCTAGCCCTAACCCAAACCCTAACACTAACCCAAACCCTAACCCTAACCCTAACCCTAACCCAAACCCTAACACTAATCCAAAGCCTAACCCTAACCCTAACCCTAAACCAAACCAAACCCCTAACCCTAACCCTAACCCTAACCCAAACCCTAACCCTAAACCTAACCCTAACTCAAACCCTAACCCTAACCCTAACCCAAACCCTAAACCTAAACCTAACCCTAACCCTAACCCTAACCCTAACCCTAACCCTAACACTAATCCAAACCCTAACCCTAACCCTAACCCTAAACCAAACCAAAATCCTAACCCTAAATCTAATCCTAACCCTAACCTTAACCCAAACACTAACCCAAACCCAAACCCAAAACCTATCCCTAACCCTAACCCTAACCCTAACTCAAACTCTAACCCTAACTGTAACCCTAACTAAAAACCTAAACCAAACCCTAATCCAAACCCTAACCCAAACCCTAACAATAACCCTAACCCTAACCCTACTCCTAACACTAAACCTAACCCTAAACCTAACCCTAACCCTATTCCTAACCCTAACCCTAAACCCTTACCCTAACCAATACCCTAAACATAACCCTCACGCTAACCTAACCCTAACCCAAACCCTAACACTAACCCAAACCCTAACCAAAACCCATACCCTACCCCTAACCTTAACCCAAACCAAAACCCGCACCCTAACTCTTATCCTAACTCAAACCCTCATCAAAACCCTAACATTACCCCTAACCCTAACCCTACCCCTATTCCTAACCTTAACCCTAAACCTAACCTTAACCCAAAACCTAACCGTAAATCTAAACCAAACCCTAACCCTAACTCAAACCCTAACCCTAAGACAAACCCTAACCCTAAAACTAACCCTAACCCAAATCCTAAACCTAACACTAACCCTAACCCAAACCCTAACCCTAACACTAACACTTACCCTAAGGCTAACCCAAAACCTAACCCTAAACCTAACCGAAACCAAAAGCCTAACCCTAACTCTAATCCTAACCCTAACCCTAATCCTAACCCTAACACTAACATTAACCCAAACCCTAAACCTAACACTAATCCTAATTCTAACCCTAACCCTAATCGTAACCCTAAACCTAACACTAACCCACACCCAACCCCTAACTCTAACCCTAACCCTACCTGAAACCCTAACTCAAAGCGTAACCCTAACCCTAACCCAAACCCTAACCCTAAACCTAACCCTAACCCTTTTCCTAACCCTAACACAAACCATAACAATAATCCTAACCCTAACCCTATTCCTATACCTATCCCTAACCCTAACCCTAACCCTAATCCTAACCCTAACCCTAACCCCAAAACTAACCCTAACCCTAACCCAAACCCTAACCCTAACACTAATCCTAATCCTAACCCTAACGCTAACCCTAACTCAAACCCTAACCCTAACCCAAATCCTAACCCTAACACTAACCATAACCCTAATCCTAAACCTAACACTAACCCTAACCCTAACCCTAACCCTAACCCTAACCCTAACCCAAACCCTAACCCTTAAACAAACCCTAGACCTAAACCTAACCCTAACCCTATCCTAACCCTAACCCTAACCCAAAAACTAACCCTAACTCGAACCCTAACCCAAACCCTAATCCTCACCCTAACGCTAACCCAAACCCTAAACCTAACCCTATTCCTAACCCTAACCCTAAACCTAACCTTAACCCAAACCCTAACCCAAAACCTAACCCTAACCCTAACAATAACCCTAACCCTATTCCTAACCCTAACCCTAACCCTAACCATAACCCTAACCATAACCCTAACCCTATTCCTAACCCTAACCCTAAACCCTAAGCCTAACCAATACCTTAAACATAACCTTCACCCTAACCCTAACCCTAACCCAAACCCTAACCCTAAACCTAACCAAAAACCTAAACCTAACCCTAACCCAAAACCTAACCCTAACCCTATTCCTAACATTAACCCTAAACCTAAACTTAACCCAAACCCTAACCCAAACCCTAACCCTAACCCTAACCCTAACCATAACCCTAACCCAAACCCTAACCCAAATCCTAACCCTTACCCTAACCCTAACCCTTACTCAAACACTAACCCTAACCCTTACCCAAAACGTAACCCTAAACCTAACCCTAAACCTTATCCTAACCATAAACCTAACCCAAAAAATATCACTATCCCTAAACCAAACCCTAACCCTATCCCTAACCGTAACCCTTACCCAAACCCTAAACCTTAACCTAACCCTAATCTAATCCTAACCATAACCCTAACCCAAAAACAAACCCTAACTCGAACCCTAACCCAAACCCTAATCCTAACCCTAACCTTAACCCAAACCCTAACCCTAACCCTATTCCTAACCCTAACCCTAAACCTAACCTTAACCCAAACGCTAACCCACACCCTAACCCTAAACTTAACCCTAACTCAAACTCTAACCTAACTCGAACCTTAACCCTAACTCAAACACTAACCCAAACCCTAACAATAACCCTAACACTATTCCTAACACGAACCCTAACCCTAACCCTAACCCTAACCCTAACCCTAACCCTAACCCTATTCCTAACCCTAACCCTAAACCCTAAGCCTAACCAATACCCTAAACATAACATTCACGCCAACCCTAACCCTAACCCAAACCCTAACCCTAACCCTAAACCTAACCAAAAACCTAAACCTAAACCTAACCCTAACCCTAACCCTAACCCTTATCCTAACCCTAAACCTAACCCAAAAAATAACACTAACCCTAAACCAAACCCTAACCCTAACCCTAACCCTAACCCAAACCCTAACCCTTACACAAACCCTAAACCTAAACCTAACCCTAACCCGAAACCTAACCCTAACCCTAACCCAAAAACTAACCCTAACCCAAACCGTAACCCTAACCCTATCCCTAACCCTAACCCTAACCCTAACTCAAACTCTAACCCTAACTCTAACCCTAGCTCAAAACCTAAACCAAACCCTAAACCTAAACCTAACCCTACCCCTAATCCTCACCCTAACCCTCACCCAAACACTAACCCTAACTCAAACCCTAACCCAAACCCTATTCCTCACCCTAACGTTAACTCAAACCCTAAACCTAACCCTATTCCTAACCCTAACCCAAAACCTAACCTTAACCCAAAACCTAACCCTAACCCTAACTCAAACTCTAACCCTAACTCGAACCCTAACCCAAACACTAACCCAAACCCTAACAATAATCCTAACCCTATTCCTAACACTAACCCTAACCCTAACCCTAACCCTAACCCTAACCCTATTCCTAACCCTAACCCTAAACCCTAAGCCTAACCAATACCCTAAACATAACCTTCACGCTAACCCTAACCCTAACCCAAACCCTAACCCTAAACCTAACGAAAAACCTAAAACTAACCCTAACCCAAACCCTAACCCTAACCCTATTCCTAATATTAACCCTAAACCTAAACTTAACCCAAACCCTAACCCTATCCCTAACCCTATCCATAACCCTAACCCAAACCCTAACCCAAATCCTAACCCTAACCCTAACCCTAACCCTAAACCTAACTCAAACACTAACCCTAACCCTAACCGAAAACCTAACCCTAAACCTAACCCTAACCCTTATGCTAACCTTAAACCTAACACAAAAAATAACACTAACCCTAAACCAAACCCTAACCCTAACCCTAACCCTAACCCTAACCCTTACCCAAACCCTAAACCTAAACCTAACCCTAATCTAATCCTAACCCTATCCCTAACCCAAACCCTAACCCTAACCCTATTCCTAACCCTAACTCTAAACCTAACCTTAACCCAAACCCTAACCCACACCCTAACCCTAAACTTAACCCTAACTTAAACTCTAACCCTAACGCGAACCTTAACCCTAACCCAAACACTATCCCAAACCCTAACAATGACCCTAACACTATTCCTAACACTAACCCTAACCCTAACCCTAACCCTAACCCTAACCCTAACCCTATTCCTAACCCTAACCCTAAACCCTAAGCCTAACCAATACCCTAAACATAACCTTCACGCTGACCCTAACCCTAACCCAAACCCTAACCCTAACCCTAAACCTAACCAAAAACCTAAACCTAACCCTAACCCTAACCCTAACCCAAACCCTAACCCTAACACTAACCCTAACCCTAACACTAACTCAAATCCTAACCCTAACATTATCCCAAACCAAAACCCTAAACCTAACTCTAATCCTAACCCTAACCCTAATCAAAACCCTAACATTAAACCTAACCCTAACCCTAACCCAAAACCTAAACCTAACCCTAATCCTAACCCTAACCCTAACCCTAATCCTAACCCTAACCCTAACCCTAACACAAACCCAACCCCTAACCCTAACCCTAACCCTAATCCTAATTCTAACCCGAACCCAAACCATAACCCTAACCCTAATCCTAACCCTATCCCTAACCCTAACACTAACCCTAACCCAAAACCACACCGTAACCACAAACCTAACTCAAAACCTATCCTTAAACCTAACCCAAACCCAAACACTAACCCTAACCTTAACCCTAAACCAAACCCTAAACCTAACCCTAAACCTAACCCTAACCCAAACCCTAACCCTAACACTAACTTAACCCTAACTCAAACCCTAACCATAACCCTAACCCTAACCCTAACCCAAACCCTAACCCTAACACTAACCCTAACCCTAACCCAAAACCACACCGTAACCACAAACCTAACTCAAAACCTAACCTTAAACCTAACCCAAACCCAAACACTAACCCTAACCTTAACCCTAAACCAAACCCTAAACCTAACCCTAAACCTAACCCTAACCCAAACCCTAACCCTAACACTAACTTAACCCTAACTCAAACCCTAACCATAACCCTAACCCTAACCCTAACCCAAACCCTAACCCTAACACTAACCCTAACCCTAACACTAACCCAAATCCTAACCCTAACCCTAACCGAAACCAAAACCCTAACCCTAACTCTAACTCTAATCCTAAATCTAACCCTAATCCTAACTCTAACCCTAACCCTAACCCTAACACAAACCCAACTCCTAACCCTAACACTAACCCTAATCCTAATTCTAACCCGAACCCAAACCATAACCCTAACCCTAAACTTAAACCAAAAACTAAACCTAACACTAACCCTAACCCTAAACCAAACCCTAACTCTAACCCTAAACCTAACCCTAACCCTAATCCTAACCCTATCCATAACCCTAACACTAATCCTAACCCAAAACCACACCGTAACCACAAATCTAACTCATACCCTAACCTTAAACCTAACCCAAACCCAAACCCTAACCTTAACCCTAAACCAAACCCTAAACCTAAAGCGTAACGCTAAGCCTAACCCTAGGCCTATTATTAACCCTAACCCTAACCCTAACCTTAACCCAAACCCTAACCCTAAACCTAACCCTAACCACAACCCTAATCAAACCCTAACCCTAACCCAAAACCCAACCCTAACACTAACCCTAACTGTAATCCTAAACCTAACCCTAACCTTAACCAAAAAGGTAAACCTAACCCTAAACCTAACCCTAACCCAAAACCTAACCCTAACAAAAATCCTAATCCTAATCCTAACCCTAATGCTAAGCCTAAACCTAACTCAAACTCAAACCTAACCCTAAACCTAACCCTAACCCAAACCCCAACCCTAACACTAACCTAACCCTAACTCAAACCCTAACCATAAACCTAACCCTAACCCTAACCCTAACCCAAACCCTAACCCTAACACTAACCCAAATCCTAACCCTAACCCTAACCCAAACCAAAACCCTAACCCTAACTCTAACTCTAATCCTAAACCTAACCCTAATCCTAAACCTAACCCTAACCCTAATCCTAACCCTAACCCTAACCCTAACACAAACACAACCTCTAACACTAACCCTAAGCCTAACCCAAACCCTAACCCTAAATCTAAACCTAACCCTAACCCTAACTCAAACCCTAACCCTAACCCTTACCCTAACTCAAACCCTAACCCTAACCCTAACCCTAACCCAAACCCTAACCCAAATTCTAACCCTAACCCTAACCCTAACCCTAACCCTAACCCTAACCCTAACTCAAACACTAACCCTAACCCTAACAAAAACCCTAACCCTAACCCTAACCCTAACCCTTATCCTAACCCTAAACCTAACCCAAAAAATAACACTAACCCTAAACCAAACCCTAACCCTAACCCTAACCCTAACCCAAACCCTAACCCTTACACAAACCCTAAACCTAAACCTAACCCTAACCCGAAACCTAACCCTAACCCTAACCCAAAAACTAACCCTAACCCAAACCGTAACCCTAACCCTATTCCTAACCCTAACCCTAAACCTAACCTTAACCCAAACCCTAACCCAAATCCTAACCCTAAACTTAACCCTAACTCAAACTCTAACCCTAATTCGAACCCTAACCCTAACCCAAACACTAACCAAACTCTAACAATAACCCTAACCCTAACATTATTCCTAACACTAACTCTAACCTTAAACCTAACCCTAAACCTATTCCTAACCCTAACCCTAAACCCTAACCCTAACCAATACCCTAAACAAAACATTCACGCTAACCCTAACCCTAACCCAAACCCTAACCCTAAACCTAAACCTAACCAAAAACCTAAACCTAACCCTAACCCTAACCCTAACCCAAACCCTAACCCTAACACTACCCCTAAACCTACCACTAACCCAAATCCTAAGCCTAACATTAACCCAAAGCAAAACTCTAAACTTAACTCTAATCCTAACCCTAACCCTAATCAAAAGGCTAATATTAAACCTAATCCTAACCTTAACCCAACACGTAAACCTAACCCTAATCCTAACCCTAACCCTAAACCTAATCCTAACCCTAACCCTAACCCTAACACAAACCAAACCCCTAACCCTAACCCTAACCCTAACCCAAACCCTAACCCTAAACCTAACCCTAACTCAAACCCTAACCCTAACCCTAAATCTAACCCTAACCCTAATCCTAACCCTAACCCTAACCCAAAAACTAACCCTAACAATAACTCAAACCCTAACTCTAACCCTAACCCTAGCCCTAACCCAAACCCTAACACTAACCCAAACCCTAACCCTAACCCTACCCCTAACCCAAACCCCAACACTCATCCAAACCCTAACCCTAACCCTAACCCTAAACCAAACCAAACCCCTAACCCTAACCCTACCCCTAACCCAAACTCTAACCCTAAACCTAACCCTAACTCAAACCCTAACCCTAACCCTAACCCAAAACCTAAACCTAAACCTAACCCTAACCCTAACCCTAACCCTAACCCTAACCCAAACCCTAACACTAATCCAAACCCTAACCCTAACCCTAACCCTAAACCAAACCAAAACCCTAACCCTAAATCTAATCCTAACCCTAACCCTAACCCTAACCCTAACCCTAACCTTAACCCAAACACTAACCTAAACCCAAACCCAAAACCTATCCCTAACCCTAACCCTAACCCTAACTCAAACTCTAACCCTAACTCTAACCCTAACTCAAAACCTAAACCAAACCCTAATCCAAACCCTAACCCAAACCCTAACAATAACCCTAACCCTAACCCTACTCCTAACACTAAACCTAACCCTAAACCTAACCCTAACCCTATTCCTAACCCTAACCCTAAACCCTTACCCTAACCAATACCCTAAACATAACCCTCACGCTAACCTAAACCTAACCCAAACCCTAACACTAACCCTAACCCTAACCAAAACCCTAACCCTAACCCTAACCTTAACCCAAACCAAAACCATAACCCTAACTCTAATCCTAACTCTAACCCTAATCAAAACCCTAACATTAACCCTAACCCTAACCCTAACCCTATTCCTAACCTTAACCCTAAACCTAACCTTAACCCAAAACCTAACCGTAAATCTAAACCAAACCCTAACCCTAACTCAAACCCTAACCCTAAGACAAACCCTAACCCTAAAACTAACCCTAACCCAAATCCTAAACCTAACACTAACCCTAACCCAAACCCTAACCCTAACACTAACACTTACCCTAAGGCTAACCCAAAACCTAACCCTAAACCTAACCGAAACCAAAAGCCTAACCCTAACTCTAATCCTAACCCTAACCCTAATCCTAACCCTAACACTAACATTAACCCAAACCCTAAACCTAACACTAATCCTAATTCTAACCCTAACCCTAATCGTAACCCTAAACCTAACACTAACCCACACCCAACCCCTAACTCTAACCCTAACCCTACCTGAAACCCTAACTCAAAACGTAACCCTAACCCTAACCCAATCCCTAACCCTAAACCTAACCCTATCCCTTTTCCTAACCCTAACACAAACCATAACAATAATCCTAACCCTTACCCTATCCCTATACCTTTCCCTAACCCTAACCCTAATCCTAACCCTAACCCTAACCCCAAAACTAACCCTAACCCTAACCCAAACCCTAACCCTAACACTAATCCTAATCCTAACCCTAACGCTAACCCTAACTCAAACCCTATCCCTAACCCAAATCCTAACCCTAACACTAACCATAACCCTAATCCTAAACCTAACACTAACCCTAACCCTAAACCTAACCCTAACCCTAACCCTAACCCAAACCCTAACCCTTAAACAAACCCTAGACCTAAACCTAACCCTAACCCTAATCCTAACCCTAACCCTAACCCAAAAACTAACCCTAACTCGAACCCTAACCCAAACCCTAATCCTCACCCTAACGCTAACCCAAACCCTAAACCTAACCCTATTCCTAACCCTAACCCTAAACCTAACCTTAACCCAAACCCTAACCCAAAACCTAACCCTAACCCTAACTCAAACTCTAAACCTAACTCGAACCCTAACCCTAACCCAAACACTAACCCAAACCCTAACAATAACCCTAACCCTATTCCTAACCCTAACCCTAACCCTAACCATAACCCTAACCATAACCCTAACCCTATTCCTAACCCTAACCCTAAACCCTAAGCCTAACCAATACCCTAAACATAACCTTCACGCTAACCCTAACCCTAACCCAAACCCTAACCCTAAACCTAACCAAAAACCTAAACCTAACCCTAACCCAAAACCTAACCCTAACCCTATTCCTAACATTAACCCTAAACCTAATCTTATCCCAAACCCTATCCCAAACCCTATCCCTAACCATAACCCTAACCATAACCCTAACCCAAACCCTAACCCAAATCCTAACCCTAACCCTAACCCTAACCCTAACTCAAACACTAACCCTAACCCTAACCCAAAACCTAACCCTAAACCTAACCCTAAACCTTATCCTAACCATAAACCTAACCTAAAAAATAACACTAACCCTAAACCAAACCCTAAACCTAACCCTAACCGTAACCCTTACCCAAACCCTAAACCTTAACCTAACCCTAATCTAATCCTAACCCTAACCCTAACCCAAAAACAAACCCTAACTCGAACCCTAACCCTAACCCTAACCCTAACCCTAACCCTAACCCTAATTCAAACCCTAACCCAAATTCTAACCCTAACCCTAACCCTAACCATAACCCTAACCCTAACCCTAACTCAAACACTAACCCTAACCCTAACAAAAACCCTAACCCTAACCCTAACCCTAACCCTTATCCTAACCCTAAACCTAACCCAAAAGATAACACTAACCCTAAACCAAGACCTAACCCTAACCCTACCCCTAAACCTAACCCAAACCCTAACCCTTACACAAACCCTAAACCTAAACCTAACCCTAACCCGAAACCTAACCCTAACCCTAACCCAAAAACTAACCCTAACCCAAACCCTAACCCTAACCCTATCCCTTACCCTAACCCTAAACCTAACCTTAACCCAAACCCTAACCCAAATCCTAACCCTAAACTTAACCCTAACTCAAACTCTAAACCTAATTCGAACCCTAACCCTAACCCAAACACTAACCAAACTCTAACAATAACCCTAACCCTAACATTATTCCTAACACTAACTCGAACCTTAAACCTAACCCTAAACCTATTCCTAACCCTAACCAAAAACCCTAACCCTAACCAATACCCTAAACAAAACATTCACGCTAACCCTAACCCTAACCCTAACCCTAACCCAAACCCTAACCCTAACCCTAACCCTAACCCTAACCCTAACCCTAACCCTAACCCTAACCCAAACCCTAACCCTAACACTACCCCTAACCCTAACACTAACCCAAATCCTAACCCTAACATTAACCCAAACCAAAACTCTAAACTTAACTCTAATCCTAACCCTAACCCTAATCAAAAGGCTAATATTAAACCTAATCCTAACCCTAACCCAAAACCTAAACCTAACCCTAATCCTAACCCTAACCCTAAACCTAATCCTAACCCTAACCCTAACCCTAACACAAACCAAACCCCTAACCCTAACCCTAACCCTAACCCAAACCCAACCCCTAAACCTATCCCTGACACTAACCCTAACCCTAACCCTAACCCAAACCCTAAGCCTAAATCTAACCCTAAAACTAATCCTAACCCTAACCCTACCCCAAACACTAACGCTAACCATAACTCAAACCCTAACTCTAACCCTAACCCTAGCCCTAACCCAAACCCTAACACTAACCCAAACCCTAACCCTAACCCTAACCCTAACCCTAACCCAAACCCTAACACTAATCCAAACCCTAACCCTAACCCTAACCCTAAACCAAACCAAACCCCTAACCCTAACCCTAACCCTAACCCAAACCCTAACCCTAAACCTAACCCTAACTCAAACCCTAACCCTAACCCTAACCCAAACCCTAAACCTAAACCTAACCCTAACCCTAACCCTAACCCAAACCCTAACACTAATCCAAACCCTAACCCTAACCCTAACCCTAAACCAAACCAAAATCCTAACCCTAAATCTAATCCTAACCCTAACCCTAACCCTAACCCTAACCCTAACCTTAACCCAAACACTAACCCAAACCCAAACCCAAAACCTATCCCTAACCCTAACCCTAACCCTAACCCAAATCCTAACCCTAACCCTAACCCTAACCCTAACTCAAACACTAACCCTAACCCTAACCCAAAACCTAACCCTAAACCTAACCCTAAACCTTATCCTAACCATAAACCTAACCCAAAAAATAACACTAACCCTAAACCAAACCCTAACCCTAACCCTAACCGTAACCCTTACCCAAACCCTAAACCTTAACCTAACCCTAATCTAATCCTAACCCTAACCCTAACCCAAAAACAAACCCTAACTCGAACCCTAACCCAAACCCTAATCCTAACCCTAACCTTTACCCAAACCCCAACCCTATCCCTATTCCTAACCCTAACCCTAAACCTAACCTTAACCCAAACCCTAACCCACACCCTAACCCTAAACTTAACCCTAACTCAAACTCTAACCCTAACTCGAACCTTAACCCTAACTCAAACACTAACCCAAACCCTAACAATAACCCTAACACTATTCCTAACACGAACCCTAACCCTAACCCTAACCCTAACCCTAACCCTAACCCTAACCCTATTCCTAACCCTAACCCTAAACCCTAAGCCTAACCAATACCCTAAACATAACATTCACGCCAACCCTAACCCTAACCCAAACCCTAACCCTAACCCTAAACCTAACCAAAAACCTAAACCTAACCCTAACCCTAACCCTAACCCTAACGCTAACCCTAACCCTAACCCAAACCCTAACCCTTACCCAAACCCTAAACCTAAACCTAACCCTAACCCTAATCCTAACCCTAACCCTAACCCAAAAACTAACCCTAACTCGAACCCTAAGCCAAACCCTAATCCTAAACCTAACGCTAACCCAAACCCTAAACCTAAGCCTATTCCTAACCCTAACCCTAAACCTAACCTTAACCCAAACCCTACCACAATCCCTAACCCTAACCCTAACCCTAACTCAAACTCTAACCCTAACTCGAACCCTAACCCTAACCCAAACACTAACCCAAACCCTAAACCTAACCCTAACCCTAACCCTAACACTAACCCTAACCCTAACACTAACCCAAATCCTAACCCTAACATTAACCCAAACCAAAACCCTAAACTTAACTCTAATCCTAACCCTAACACTAATCAAAACCCTAACATTAAACCTAACCCTAACCCTAACCCAAAACCTAAACCTAACCCTAATCCTAACCCTAACCCTAACCCTAATCCTAACCGTAAACCTAACCCTAACACAAACCCAACCCCTAACCCTAACCCTAACCCTAACCCAAACCCTAACCCTAAACCTAACCCTAACTCAAACCCTAACCGTAACCCTAACCCTAACCCAATCCCTAACCCTAAATCTAACCCTAAACCTAATACTAACCCTAACCCTAACCCAAAAACTAACCCTAACAATAACCCAAACCCTAACCCTAACCCTAACCCAAACCCTAACACTAACCCAAACCCTAACCCTAACCCTAAATCAAACCAAAACCCATACGCTAAATCTAATGCTAACCCTAACCCTAACCCTAAGCCTATACCTAACTCAAACCCTAACCCTACCCTAACCCAAACGCTAACCCTAAACCTAAACCTAACCCTTATCTTAACCATAAACCTAACCAAAAAAATAACACTAACCCTAAACCAAACCCTAACGCTAAGCCTAACCCTAACCCTAACCCAAACCCTAACCCTTACACAAACCCTAAACCTAACCCTAACCCTTTTCCTAACCCTAACACAAACCCTAACAATAATCCTAACCCTAACATTATTCCTAAACCTAACCCTAAGCCTAACCCTAACCCTAACCCTAAACCTAACCCTAACCCTATTTCTAACCCTAACCTCAACCCTTACCCTAACCAATACCCTAAACATAACCCTCACGCTAACCTTAACCCTAACCCTAACCATAACCCTAACCCAAACCCTAACCCAAATCCTAACCCTAACCCTAACCCTAACCCTAACTCAAACACTAACCCTAACCCTAACCCAAAACCTAACCCTAAACCTAACCCTAAACCTTATCCTAACCATAAACCTAACCCAAAAAATAACACTAATCCTAAACCAAACCCTAACCCTAACCCTAACCGTAACCCTTACCCAAACCCTAAACCTTAACCTAACCCTAATCTAAACCTAACCCTAACCCTAACCCAAAAACAAACCCTAACTCGAACCCTAACCCAAACCCTAACCCTAACCCTATTCCTAACCCTAACCCTAAACCTAACCTTAACCCAAACCCTAACCCACACCCTAACCCTAAACTTAACCCTAACTCAAACTCTAACCCTAACTCGAACCTTAACCCTAACTCAAACACTAACCCAAACCCTAACAATAACCCTAACACTATTCCTAACACGGACCCTAACCCTAACCCTAACCCTAACCCTAACCCTAACCCTATTCCTATCCCTAACCCTAAACCCTAAGCCTAACCAATACCCTAAACATAACATTCACGCCATCCCTAACCCTAACCCAAACCCTAACCCTAACCCTAAACCTAACCAAAAACCTAAACCTAACCATAACCCTAAACCTAACCCTAACCCTAACCCTAACCCTAACCCAAACCCTAACCCTTACCCAAACCCTAAACCTAAACCTAACCCTAACCCTAATCCTAACCCTAACCCTAACCCAAAAACTAACCCTAACTCGAACCCTAAGCCAAACCCTAATCCTAAACCTAACGCTAACCCAAACCCTAAACCTAAGCCTATTCCTAACCCTAACCCTAAACCTAACCTTAACCCAAACCCTACCACAATCCCTAACCCTAAACCTAACCCTAACTCAAACTCTAACCCTAACTCGAACCCTAACCCTAACCCAAACACTAACCCAAACCCTAAACCTAACCCTAACCCTAACCCTAACACTAACCCTAACCCTAACACTAACCCAAATCCTAACCCTAACATTAACCCAAACCAAAACCCTAAACTTAACTCTAATCCTAACCCTAACACTAATCAAAACCCTAACATTAAACCTAACCCTAACCCTAACCCAAAACCTAAACCTAACCCTAATCCTAACCCTAACCCTAACCCTAATCCTAACCGTAAACCTAACCCTAACACAAACCCAACCCCTAACCCTAACCCTAACCCTAACCCAAACCCTAACCCTAAACCTAACCCTAACTCAAACCCTAACCGTAACCCTAACCCTAACCCAATCCCTAACCCTAAATCTAACCCTAAACCTAATACTAACCCTAACCCTAACCCAAAAACTAACCCTAACAATAACCCAAACCCTAACCCTAACCCTAACCCAAACCCTAACACTAACCCAAACCCTAACCCTAACCCTAAATCAAACCAAAACCCAAACGCTAAATCTAATCCTAACCCTAACCCTAACCCTAACCCTAACCCTAACTCAAACCCTAACCCTACCCTAACCCAAACCCTAACCCTAAACCTAAACCTAACCCTTATCTTAACCATAAACCTAACCAAAAAAATAACACTAACCCTAAACCAAACCCTAACGCTAAGCCTAACCCTAACCCTAACCCAAACCCTAACCCTTACACAAACCCTAAACCTAACCCTAACCCTTTTCCTAACCCTAACACAAACGCTAACAATAATCCTAACCCTAACATTATTCCTAAACCTAACCCTAAGCCTAACCCTAAACCTAACCCTAACCCTAACCCTAACCCTAACCCTATTCCTAACACTAACCCTAACCCTAACCCAAAACCTAACCCTAACCCTATTTCTAACCCTAACCTCAACCCTTACCCTAACCAATACCCTAAACATAACCCTCACGCTAACCCTAACCCTAACCCAAACCCTAACACTAACCCTAACCCTAACGAAAACCCTAACCCTAACCCTAACCTTAACCCAAACCAAAACCCTAACCCTAACTCTAATCCTAACTCTAACCCTAATCAAAACCCTAACATTAACCCTAACCCTAACCCTAACCCAAAACCTAAACCTAACCCTAATCCTAACCCTAACCCTAACCCTAATCCTAACCGTAAACCTAACCCTAACACAAACCCAACCCCTAACCCTAACCCAAACCCTAACCCTAACCCTAACTCAAACCCTAACACTAACCCAAACCCTAACCCTAACCCTAACCCTAACCCAATCCCTAACCCTAAATCTAACCCTAAACCTAATCCTAACCCTAACCCTAACCCAAAAACTAACCCTAACAATAACCCAAACCCTAACCCTAACACTAACCCAAACCCTAACACTAACCCAAACCCTAACCCTAACCCTAAATCAAACCAAAACCCTAACCCTAACTCTAATCCTAACCCTAACCCTAACCATAACCCTAACCCTAACCCTAAATCAAACCCTAACCCTAACCCTAACCCAAACCCTAACCCTAAACCTAACCCTAACCCTTATCTTAACCCTAAACCTAACCAAAAAAATAACACTAACCCTAAACCAAACCCTAACCCTAAGCCTAACCCTAACCCTAAAACAAACCCTAACACTTACCCAAACCCTAAACCTAACCCTAACCCTTTTCCTAACCCTAACACAAACCCTAACAATAATCCTAACCCTAACATTATTCCTAAACCTAACCCTAACCCTAACCCTAACCCTAACCCTAACCCTAACCCTATTCCTAACACTAACTCTAACCCTAACCCTAAACCTAACCCTAACCCTATTCCTAACCCTAACCCTAAAACCTTACCCTAACCAATACCCTAAACATAACCCTCACGCTTACCCTAACCCTAACCCAAACAGTAACACTAACCCTAACCCTAACGCAAACCCTAACCCTAACCCTAACCCTAACCCATACCAAAACCCTAACCCTAACTCTAATCCTAACCCTAACCCTAATCAAAACCATAACATTAACCCTAACCCTAACCCTAACCCTATTCCTAACCTTAACCCTAAACCTAACCTTAACCCAAAACCTAACCGTAAATCTAACCCAAACCCTAACCCTAACTCAAACCCTAACCCTAAGACAAACCCTAACCCTAACACTAACCCTAACCCAAATCCTAAACCTAACACTAACCCTAACCCAAACCCTAACCCTAACACTAACACTTACCCTAAGTCTAACCCAAAACCTAACCCTAAACCTAACCGGAACCAAAAGCCTAACCCTAAGGCTAATCCTTACCCTAACCCTAATCCTGAGCCTACCCCTTACACTAACCCAAACCCAAAACCTAAGCCTGATCCTAACTCTAACCCTAACCCTAATCGTAACCCTAAACCTAACCCTAACCCACACCCAACCCCTAACTCTAACCCTAACCCTAACCGAAACCCTAACTCAAACCCTAACCCTAACGCTAACCCAAACCCTAACCCTAAACCTAACCCTAACCCTTTTCCTAACCCTAACACAAACCCTAACAATAATCCTAACCCTAACCCTATTCCTAAACCTAACCCTAACCCTAACCCTAACCCTAATCCTAACCCTAAACCTAACCCAGAAACTAAACCTAACCCTAACCCAAACCCTAACCCTAACACTAATCCTAATCCTAACCCTAATGCTAAACGTAACTCAAACCCTAACCCTAACCCAAACCCTAACCCTAACACTAACCATAACCCTAATCCTAAACCTAACACTAAGCCTAACGCTAACCGTAACCCTAACCTTAACCCTAACCCTAACCCAAACCTAACCCTAACTCGAACCCTAAGCCAAACCCTAATCCTAACCCTAACGCTAACCCAAACCCTAAACCTAAGCCTATTCCTAACCCTAACCCTAAACCTAACCTTAACCCAAACCCTAACCCAAAACCTAACCCTAACCCTAACCCTAACTCAAACTCTAACCCTAACTCGAACCCTAACCCTAACACAAACCCTAACCCTAAACCTAACCCTAACTCAAACCCTAACCCTAACCCTAACCCTAACCCAATCCCTAACCCTAAATCTACCCCTAAACCTAATCCTAAACGTAACCCTAACCCAAAAACTAAACCTAACAATAAAACAAACCCTAACCCTAACCCTAACCCAAACCCTAACACTAACCCAAACCCTAACCCTAACCCTAAATCAAACCAAAACCCTAACCCTAACTCTAATCCTAACCCTAACCCTAACCCTAACCCTAACCCTAACCCTAACTCAAACCCTAACCCTAACCCTAACCCAAACCCTAACCCTAAACCTAAACCTAACCCTTATCTTAACCCTAAACCTAACCAAAAAAAAAACACTAACCCTAAATCAAACCCTAACGCTAAGCCTAACCCTAACCCTAACCCAAACCCTAACCCTTACCCAAACCCTAAACCTAACCCTAACCCTTTTCCTAACCCTAACACAAACCCTAACAATAATCATAACCCTAACATTATTGCTAAACCTAACCCTAACCCTAACCCTAACCCTAACCCTAACCCTAACCCTAACACTATTCCTAACACTAACCCTAACCCTAACCCTAAACCTAACCCTAACCCTATTCGTAACCCTAACCCAAACCCATTACCCTAACCAATACCCTAAACATAACCCTCACGCTAACCCTAACACTACCCCAAACCCTAACACTAACCCTAATCCTAACCCAAACCCTAACCCTAACCCTAAACCTAACCTAAACCAAAACCCTAACCCTAACTCTAATCCTAACCCTAACCCTAATCAAAACCCTAACATTAACCCCAACCCTAACCCTAACCCTATTCCTAACCTTAACCCTAAACGTAACCTTAACCCAAAACCTAACCGTAAATCTAACCCAAACCCTAAACGTAACTCAAACCCTAAACCTAAGACAAACCCTAACCCTAACACTAACCCTAACCCAAATCCTAAACCTAACACTAACCCTAAACCAAACCCTAACCCTAACACTAACACTTACCCTAAGTCTAACCCAAAACCTGACCCTAAACCTAACCGAAACCAAAAGCCTAACCCTAAGTCTAATTCTAACCCTAACCCTAATCCTAACCCTAACCCTAACACTAACCCAAACCCTAAACCTAACCCTAATCCTAACTCTAACCCTAACCCTAATCGTAACCCTAAACCTAACCCTAACCCACACCCAACCCCTAATTCTAACCCTAACCCTAACCGAAACCCTAACTCAAACCCTAACCCTAACCCTAACCCAAACCCTAACCCTAAACCTAACCCTAACCGTTTTCCTAACCCTAACACAAACCCTAACAATAATCCTAACCCTAACCCTCTTCCTAAACCTAACCCTAACCCTAACCCTAACACTAATCCTAACCGTAACCCTAACCCAAAAACTAAACCTAACCCTAACCCAAACCCTAACCCTAACACTAATCCTAATCCTAACCCTAACGCTAACCCTAACTCAAACCCTAACCCTAACCCAAACCCTAAACCTAACACTAACCATAACCCTAATCCTAAACCTAACACTAACCCTAACGCTAACCCTAACACTAATCCTAATCCTAACCCTAACCCAAACCCTAACCCTTACTCAAACCCTAAACTTAAACCTAACCCTAACCCTAATCCTAACCCTAACCCTAACCCAAAAACTAACCCTTACTCGAACCCTAAGCCAAACCCTAATCCTAACCCTAACGCTAACCCAAACCCTAAACCTAAGCCTATTCCTAAACCTAACCCTAAACCTAACCTTAACCCAAACCCTAACACAATCCCTAACCATAACCCTAACCCAAACTCAAACTCTAACCCTAACTCGAACCCTAACCCTAACCCAAACACTAACCCAAACCCTAAACCTAACCCTAACCCTAACCCTAATACTAACCCAAATCCTAACCCTAACATTAACCCAAACCAAAACCCTAAACTTAACACTAATCCTAACCCTAACCCTAATCAAAACCCTAACATTAAACCTAACCCTAACCCTAACCCAAAAACTAAACCTAACCCTAATCCTAACCCTAACCCTAACCCTAATCCTAACCCTAAACCTAACCCTAACACAAACCCAACACCTAACCCTAACCCTAACCCTAACCCAAACTCTAACCCTAAACCTAACCCTAACTCAAACCCCAACCCTAACCCTAACCCTAACCCAAACCCTAACCCTAAATCTAACCCTAAACCTAATTCTAACCCTAACCCTAACCCAAAAACTAACCCTAACAATAACCCAAACCCTAACCCTAACCCTAACCCAAACGCTAACACTAACCCAAACCCTAACCCTAACCCTAAATCAAACCAAAACCCTAACCCTAACTCTAATCCTAACCCTAACCCTAACCATAACCCTAACCCTAACCCTAAATCAAACCCTAACCCTAACCCTAACCCAAACCCTAACCCTAAACCTAACCCTAACCCTTATCTTAACCCTAAACCTAACCAAAAAAATAACACTAACCCTAAACCAAACCCTAACCCTAAGCCTAACCCTAACCCTAAAACAAACCCTAACCCTTACCCAAACCCTAAACCTAACCCTAACCCTTTTCCTAACCCTAACACAAACCCTAACAATAATCCTAACCCTAACATTATTCCTAAACCTAACCCTAACCCTAACCCTAACCCTAACCCTAACCCTAACCCTAACCCTATTCCTAACACTAACTCTAACCCTAACCCTAAACCTAACCCTAGCCCTATTCCTAACACTAGCCCTAAAACCTTACCCTAACCAATACCCGAAACATAACCCTCACGCTTACCCTAACCCTCACCCAAACCCTAACAATAACCCTAACCCTAACGCAAACCCTAACCCTAACCCTAACCCTAACCTAAACCAAAACCCTAACCCTAACTCTAATCCTAACCCTAACCCTAATCAAAACCCTAACATTAACCCCAACCCTAACCCTAACCCTATTCCTAACCTTAACCCTAAACCTAACCTTAACCCAAAACCTAACCGTAAATCTAACCCAAACCCTAACCCTAACTCAAACCCTAACCCTAAGACAAACCCTAACCCTAACACTAACCCTAACCCAAATCCTAAACCTAACACTAACCCTAACCCAAACCCTAACCCTACCACTAACACTTACCCTAAGTCTAACCCAAAACCTGACCCTAAACCTAACCGAAACCAAAAGCCTAACCCTAAGTCTAATCCTAACCCTAACCCTAATCCTAACCCTAACCCTAACACTAACCCAAACCCAAAACCTAACCCTAATCCTAACTCTAACCCTAACCCTAATCGTAACCCTAAACCTAACCCTAACCCACACCCAACCCCTAACTCTAACACTAACCCTAACCGAAACCCTAACTCAAACCCTAACCCTAACGCTAACCCAAACCCTAACCCTAAACCTAACCCTAACCCTTTTCCTAACCCTAACACAAACCCTAACAATAATCCTAACCCTAACCCTATTCCTAAACCTAACCCTAACCCTAACCCTAACCCTAATCCTAACCATAAACCTAACCCAGAAACTAAACCTAACCCTAACCCAAACCCTAACCCTAACACTAATCCTAATCCTAACCCTAATGCTAAACGTAACTCAAACCCTAACCCTAACCCAAACCCTAACCCTAACACTAACCATAACCCTAATCCTAAACCTAACACTAAGCCTAACGCTAACCGTAACCCTAACCCTAACCCTAACCATAACCCAAACCTAACCCTTATCCAAACCCTAAAGCTAAACCTAACCCTAACCCTAATCCTAACCCTAACCCTAACCCAAAAACTAACCCTAACTCGAACCCTAAGCCAAACCCTAATCCTAACCCTAACGCTAACCCAAACCCTAAACCTAAGCCTATTCCTAACCCTAACCCTAAACCTAACCTTAACCCAAACCCTAACCCAAAACCTAACCCTAACCCTAACCCTAACTCAAACTCTAACCCTAACTCGAACCCTAACCCTAACAGAAACCCTAACTATAATCCTAAACCTAACATTATTCCTAAACCTAACAATAACCCTAACCCTAACCCTAAACCTAACCCTAACCCTATTCCTAACACTAACCCTAACCCTAACCCTAAACCTAACCCTAACCCTATTCCTAACCCTAACCCTAAACCCTTACCCTAACCAATACCCTAAACATAACGCTCACGCTAAGCCTAACCCTAACCCAAACCCTAACACTAACCCTAACCCTAACCCAAACCAAAAAGCTAACCCTAACTCTAATCCTAACCCTAACCCTAATCAAAACCCTAACATTAACCCTAACCCTAACCCTAACCCTATTCCTAACCTTAACCCTAAACCTAACCTTAACCCAAAACCTAACTTAAATCTAACCCAAAACCTAACCCTAACTCAAACTGTAACCCTAAGACAAACCCTAACCCTAAAACTAACCCTAACCCAAATCCTAAACCTAACACTAACCCTAACCCAAACCCTAACCCTAACACTAACACTTACCCTAAGTCTAACCCAAAACCTAACCCTAAACCTAACCGAAACCAAAAGCCTAACCCTAAATCTAATCCTAACCCTAACCCTAATCCTAACCCTAACCCTAACACTAACCCAAACCCTAAACCTAACCCTAATCCTAACTCTAACCCTAACCCTAATCGTAACCCTAAACCTAACCCTAACCCACACCCAACCCCTAACTCTAACCCTAACCCTAACCGAAACCCTAACTCAAACCCTAACCCTAACCCTAAACCAAACCCTAACCCTAAACCTAACCCTAACCATTTTCCTAACCATAACACAAACCCTAACAATAATCCTAACCCTAACCCTATTCCTAAACCTAACACTAACCCTAACCCTAAGCCTAATCCTAACCCTAACCCTAACCCAAAAACTAAACCTAACCCTAAACCAAACCCTAACCCTAACACTAATCCTAATCCTAACCCTAACGCTAACCCTAACTCAAACCCTAACCCTAACCCAAACCCTAAACCTAACACTAACCATAACCCTAATCCTAAACCTAACACTAACCCTAACGCTAACCCTAACCCTAACCCTAACCCTAACCCTAACCCTAAACCTAACCCAAAACCTAACCCTTACCCAAACCCTAAACCTAAACCTAACCCTAACCCTAATCCTAACCCTAACCCTAACCCAAAAACTAACCCTAACTCGAACCCTAAGCCAAACCCTAACCCTAACCCTAACGCTAACCCAAACCCTAAACCTAAGCCTATTCCTAACCCTAACCCTAAACCTAACCTTAACCCAAACCCTAACACAATCCCTAACCCTAATCAAAACCCTAACATTAAACCTAACCCTAACCCTAACCCAAAACCTAAACCTAACCCTAATCCTAACCCTAACCCTAACCCTAATCCTAACCCTAACCCTAACCCTAACACAAACCCAACCCCTAACCCTAACCCTAACCCTAACCCAAACCCTAACCCTAAACCTAACCCTAACTCAAACCCTAAGTCTAATTCTAACCCTAACCCTAATCCTAACCCTAACCCTAACACTAACCCAAACCCTAAACCTAACCCTAATCCTAACTCTAACCCTAACCCTAATCGTAACCCTAAACCTAACCCTAACCCACACCCAACGCCTAATTCTAACCCTAACCCTAACAGAAACCCTAACTCAAACCCTAACCCTAACCCTAACCCAAACCCTAACCCTAAACCTAACCCTAACACTTTTCCTAACCCTAACACAAACCCTAACAATAATCCTAACCCTAACCCTATTCCTAAACCTAACCCTAACCCTAACCCTAACCCTTATCCTAACCCTAACCCTAACCCAAAAACTAAACCTAACCCTAACCCAAACCCTAACCCTAACACTAACCATAACCCTAATCCTAAACCTAACACTAACCCTAACGCTAACCCTAACCCTAACCCTAACCCTAACCTAACCCAAACCCTAACGCTTACTCAAACCCTAAACTTAAACCTAACCCTAACCCAAAAACTAACCCTAACTCGAACCCTAAGCAAAACCCTAATCCTAACCCTAACGCTAACCCAAACCCTAAACCTAAGACTATTCCTAAACCTAACCCTAAACCTAACCTTAACCCAAACCCTAACACAATCCCTAACCATAACCCTAACCCAAACTCAAACTCTAACCCTAACTCGAACCCTAACCCTAACCCAAACACTAACCCAAACCCTAAACCTAACCCTAACCCTAACCCTAACACTAACCCTAACCCTAACACTAACCCAAATCCTAACCCTAACATTAACCCAAACCAAAACCCTAAACTTAACACTAATCCTAACCCTAACCCTAATCAAAACCCTAACATTAAACCTAACCCTAACCCTAACCCAAAAACTAAACCTAACCCTAATCCTAACCCTAACCCTAACGCTAATCCTAACCCTAAACCTAACCCTAACACAAACCCAACCCCTAACCCTAACCCTAACCCTAACCCTAACCCAAACTCTAACCCTAAACCTAACCCTAACTCAAACCCTAACCCTAACCCTAACCCTAACCCTAACCCAAACCCTAACCCTAAATCTAACCCTAAACCTAATCCTAACCCTAACCCTAACCCAAAAACTAACCCTAACAATAACCCAAACCCTAACCCTAACCCTAACCCAAACCCTAACAGTAACCCAAACCCTAACCCTAACCCTAAATCAAACCAAAACCCTAACCCTAACTCTAATCCTAACCCTAACCCTAACCATAACCCTAACCCTAACCCTAAATCAAACCCTAACCCTAACCCTAACCCAATCCCTAACCCTAAACCTAACCCTAACCCTTATCTTAACCCTAAACCTAATCAAAAAAATAACACTAACCCTAAACCAAACCCTAACCCTAAGCCTAACCCTAAACCTAAAACAAACCCTAACCCTTACCCAAACCCTAAACCTAACCCTAACCCTTTTCCTAACCCTAACACAAACCCTAACAATAATCCTAACCCTAACATTATTCCTAAACCTAACCCTAACCCTAACCCTATTCCTAACACTAACTCTAACCCTAACCCTAAACCTAACCCTAAACCTATTCCTAACACTAACCCTAAAACCTTACCCTAACCAATACCCTAAACATAACCCTCACGCTTACCCTAACCCTAACCCAAACCCTAACACTAACCCTAACCCTAACGCAAACCCTAACACTAACCCTAACCCTAACCCATACCAAAACCCTAACCCTAATTCTAATCCTAACCCTAACACTAATCAAAACCCTAACATTAACCCTAACCCTAACCCTAACCCTATTCCTAACCTTAACCCTAAACCTAACCTTAACCCAAAACCTAACCGTAAATCTAACCCTAACCCTAATCCTAACCCAAACCCTAAAGCTAACCCTAATCCTAACTCTAACCCTAACCCTAATCGTATCCCTAAACCTAACCCTAACCCACACCCAACCCCTAACTCTAACCCTAACCCTAACCGAAACCCTAACTCAAAACCTAACCCTAAACCTAACCCAAACCCTAACCCTAAACCTAACGCTAACCCTTTTCCTAACCCTAACACAAACCCTAACAATAATCCTAACCCTAACCCTATTCCTAAACCTAACCCTAACCGTAACCCTAACCCTAATCCTAACCCTAACCCTAACCCAAAAACTAAACCTAACCCTAACCCAAATCCTAACCCTAACACTAATCCTAATCCTAACCCTAATGCTAAACCTAACTCAAACCCTAACCCTACCCCAAACCCTAAACGAAACACTAACCATAACCCTAATCCTAAACCTAACACTAACCCTAACGCTAACGCTAACACTAACACTAACCCTAACCCTAAACCTATCCTTAACCCAAACCGTAACCCTTACCCAAACCCTAAACCTAAACCTAACCCTAACCCTAATCCTAACCCTAACCCTAATGCAAAAACTAACCCTAACTCGAACCCTAAGCCAAACCCTAATCCTAACCCTAACGCTAACCCAAACCCTAATCCTAAGCCTATTCCTAACCCTAACCCTAAACCTAACCTTAACCCAAACGCTAACACAATCCCTAACCCTAACCCTAACCCTAACTCAAACTCTAACCCTAACTCGAACACTAACCCTAACCCAAAGACTAACCCAAACCCTAACAATAACCCTAACCCTATTTCTAACACTAACCCTAACCCTAAACCTAACCCTATTCCTAACCCTAACCTTAAACCCTAACCCTAACCCATACCCTAAACATAACCTTCACGATAACCCTAACCCTAACCCAAACCCTAACCCTAACCATAAACCTAACCAAAAACCTAAACCTAACCGTAACCCTATCCCTAACCCAAACCCAAACCGCTACACTAACCCTAAACCTAACACTAACCCAAATCCTATCCCTAACATTAACCCAAACCAAAACCCTAAACCTAACTCTAATCCTAACCCTAACCCTAATCAAAATCCTAACATTAAACCTAACCCTAAACCTAACCCAAAACCTAAACCTAACCCTAATCCTAACCGTAACCCAAACCCTAATCCTAACCCTAACGCTAACCCAAACCCTAACCCTAACCCTATTCCTAACCATAACCCTAAACCTAACCTTAACCCAAACACTAACCCAAACCCTAACCCAAACCCTATCACTAACCCTAACCCTAACCATAACTCAAACTCTAACCCTAACTCTAACCCTAACTCAAAACCTAAACCTAAACCAAATCCAAACCCTAACCCAAACCCTAACAATAACCCTAACCCTAACCCTAACCCAAACCCTAACCCTAACCCTAACCCTCACCCTAACCCAAACCATAACACTAACTCTAACCTTAACCCTAATGATAAGCCTTAACCTAACTCAAACTCAAACCTAACCCTAAACCTAACCCTAACCCAAACCCTAACCCTAACACTAACCTAACCGTAACCCAAACCCTAACCCTAACCCAAACCCTAACCCTCACCCTAACCCAAACCATAACACTAACGCTAACCTTAACCCTAATGATAAGCCTTAACCTAACTCAAACTCAAACCTAACCCTAAACCTAACCCTAACCCAAACCCTAACCCTAACACTAACCCTAACCCTTACCATAACCCTAACCCTAACCCTAACTCAAACACTAACCCTAACCCTAACAAAAACCCTAACCCTAAACCTAACCCTAACCCTTATCCTAACCCTAAACCTAACCCAAAAAATAACACTAACCCTAAACCAAACGCTAACCCTAACCCAACCCTAACCCTAACCCAAACCCTAACCCTTAACCGAACCCTAAACCTAAACCTAACCCTAACCCGAATCCTAACCCTAACCCGAACCCAAAAACTAACCCTAACCCAAACCCTAACCCTAACCCTATTCCTAACCCTAACCCTAAACCTAACCTTAACCCAAACCCTAACCCAAAACCTAACCCTAAACTTAACCCTAACTCAAACTCTAACCCTAATTCGAACCCTAACCCTAACCCAAACACTAACCAAACCCTAACAATAACCCTAACCCTAATCCTATTCCTAACACTAACCCTAACTCTAACCCTAACACTAAACCTATTCCTAACCCTAACCCTAAACCCTAACCCTAACCAATACCCTAAACAAACCTTCACCCTAACCCTAACCCTAACCCATACCCTAACCAAAATCCTAAACCTACCCAAAAACCTAAACCTAACACTAACACTAACCCTAACCCTAACCCTAACCCTAACCCTAACCCTAACCCTAACCCAAACCCTAACCCTAAATCTAACCCTAAACCTAATCCTAACCCTAACCGTAACCCAAAAACTAACCCGAACAATAACCCAAACCCTAAACCTAACCCTAACCCTAACCCTAACCCTAACCCAAACCCTAACACTAACCCAAACCCTAACCCTAACCCTAAATCAAACCAAAACCCTAACCCTAACTCTAACCCTAACCCTAACCCTAGCCCTAACCCTAACCCAAACACTAACACTAACCCAAACCCTAACCCTAACCCTAAACCAAACCAAAACCCTAACCCTAACTCCAATCCTAACCTAACCCTAACCCTAAACCTAACCCTAACCTTAACCCAAACACTAACCCAAACCCAAACCCAAAACCTATCCCTAACCCTAACCCTAACCCTAACTCAAACTCTAACCCTAACTCTAACCCTAGCTCAAAACCTAAACCAAATCCTAATCCAAACCCTAACCCAAACCCTAACAATAACCCGAACCCTAACCCTATTCCTAACACTAACCCTAACCCTAACCCTAACCCTAACCCTATTCCTAACCCTAACCCTAAACCCTTACCCTAAACAATACCCTAAACATAACCTCACGCTAACCCTAACCCTAACCCAAACCCTAACACTAACCCTAAACCTAACGAAAACCCTAACCCTAACCCTAACCTTAACCCAAACCAAAACCCTAACCCTAACTCTAATCCTAACTCTAACCCTAATCAAAACCCTAACATTAACCCTAACCCTAACCCTAACCCTATTCCTAACCTTAACCCTAAACCTAACCTTAACCCAAAACCTAACCGTAAATCTAACCCAAACCCTAACCCTAACTCAAACCCTAACCCTAAGACAAACGCTAACCCTAAAACTAACCCTAACACAAATCCTAAACCTAACACTAACCCTAACCCAAACCCTAACCCTAACACTGACACTTACCCTAAGGCTAACCCAAATCCTAACCCTAAAACTAACCGAAACCAAAAGCCTAACCCTAACTCTAATCCTAACCCTAACCCTAATCCTAAACCTAACCCTAACACTAACCCAAACCCTAAACCTAACCCTAATCCTAATTCTAACCCTAACCCTAATCGTAACCCTAAACCTAACCCTAACCCACACCCAACCCCCAACTCTAACTCTAACCCTAACCGAAACCCTAACTCAAAACCTAAACCTAACCCTAACCCAAACTCTAACCCTAAACCTAACCCTAACACTTTTCCTAACCCTAACACAAACCCTAACAATAATCCTAACCCTAACCCTATTCCTAAACCTAACCCTAACCCTAATCTTAACCCTAATCCTAACCCTAACCCTAACCTCAAAACTAACCCTAACCCTAAACCAAAACCTAACCCTAACACTAATCCTAATCCTAACCCTAACGCTAACCCTAACCCAAACCCTAACCCTAACCCTATTCCTAACCCTAACCCTAAACCTAACCTTAACCCAAACCCTAACCCAAAACCTAACCCTAAACTTAACCCTAATTTAAACTCTAACCCTAATTCGAACCCTAACCCTAACCCAAACACTAACCAAACCCTAACAATAACCCTAACCCTAATCCTATTCCTAACACTAACCCTAACTCTAACCCTAACCCTAAACCTATTCCTAACCCTAACCCTAAACCCTAACCCTAAACAATACCCTAAACAAAACCTTCACCCTAACCCTAACCCTAACCCATACCCTAACCAGAATCCTAAACCTAACCAAAAACCTAAACCTAACACTAACCCTAACCCTAACCCTAACCCTAACCCTAACCCTAACCCTAACCCTAACCCAAACCCTAACCCTAAATCTAACCCTAAACCTAATCCTAACCCTAACCGTAACCCAAAAACTAACCCGAACAATAACCCAAACCCTAAACCTAACCCTAACCCTAACCCTAACCCTAACCCAAACCCTAACACTAACCCAAACCCTAACCCTAACCCTAAATCAAACCAAAACCCTAACCCTAACTCTAACCCTAACCCTAACCCTAGCCCTAACCCTAACCCAAACACTAACACTAACCCAAACCCTAACCCTAACCCTAAACCAAACCAAAACCCTAACCCTAACTCCAATCCTAACCTAACCCTAACCCTAAACCTAACCCTAACCTTAACCCAAACACTAACCCAAACCCAAACCCAAAACCTATCCCTAACCCTAACCCTAACCCTAACACAAACTCTAACCCTAACTCTAACCCTAGCTCAAAACCTAAACCAAACCCTAATCCAAACCCTAACCCAAACCCTGACAATAACCCTAACCCTAATCCTATTCCTAACACTAACCCTAACTCTAACCCTAACCCTAAACCTATTCCTAACCCTAACCCTAAACCCTAACCCTAACCAATACCCTAAACAAAACCTTCACCCTAACCCTAACCCTAACCCATACCCTAACCAGAATCCTAAACCTAACCAAAAACCTAAACCTAACACTAACCCTAACCCTAACCCCAACCCTAACCCTAACCCTAACCCTAACCCTAACCCAAACCCTAACCCTAAATCTAACCCTAAACCTAATCCTAACCCTAACCGTAACCCAAAAACTAACCCGAACAATAACCCAAACCCTAAACCTAACCCTAACCCTAACCCTAACCCTAACCCTAACCCTAACCCTAACCCTATTCCTAACACTAACCCTAACCCTAACCCTAACCCTATTTATAACCCTAACCCTAAACCCTTACCCTAAACAATACCCTAAACATAACCTCACGCTAACCCTAACCCTAACCCAAACCCTAACACTAACCCTAAACCTAACGAAAACCCTAACCCTAACCCTAACCTTAACCCAAACCAAAACCCTAACCCTAACTCTAATCCTAACTCTAACCCTAATCAAAACCCTAACATTAACCCTAACCCTAACCCTAACCCTATTCCTAACCTTAACCCTAAACCTAACCTTAACCCAAAACCTAACCGTAAATCTAACCCAAACCCTAACCCTAACTCAAACCCTAACCCTAAGACAAACGCTAACCCTAAAACTAACCCTAACACAAATCCTAAACCTAACACTAACCCTAACCCAAACCCTAACCCTAACACTGACACTTACCCTAAGGCTAACCCAAATCCTAACCCTAAAACTAACCGAAACCAAAAGCCTAACCCTAACTCTAATCCTAACCCTAACCCTAATCCTAAACCTAACCCTAACACTAACCCAAACCCTAAACCTAACCCTAATCCTAATTCTAACACTAACCCTAATCGTAACCCTAAACCTAACCCTAACCCACACCCAACCCCTAACTCTAACTCTAACCCTAACCGAAACCCTAACTCAAAACCTAAACCTAACCCTAACCCAAACTCTAACCCTAAACCTAACCCTAACACTTTTCCTAACCCTAACACAAACCCTAACAATAATCCTAACCCTAACCCTATTCCTAAACCTAACCCTAACGCTAATCTTAACCCTAATCCTAACCCTAACCCTAACCTCAAAACTAACCCTAACCCTAAACCAAAACCTAACCCTAACACTAATCCTAATCCTAACCCTAACGCTAACCCTAACTCAAACCCTAACCCTAACCCAAACCATAACCCTAACACTAACCATAACCCTAATCCTAAACCTAACGCTAACCCAAACCCTAACCCTAACCCTAACCCTACCCCTAAACCTAACCCAAACCCTAACGCTTACCCAAACCCTAAACCTAAACCTAACCCTAACCCTAATCCTAACCCTAACCCTAACCCAAAAACTAACCGTAACTCGTACCCTAACCCAAACCCTAATCCTCACCTTAACGCTAACCCAAACCCTAAACCTAACCCTATTTCTAACCCTAACCCTAAAATTAAGCTTAAGCCAAACCCTAACCCAAAACCTAACCCTAAAGCTAACTCAAACTCTAACCCTACCTCGAACCCTAACCCTAACCCAAACACTAACCCAAACCCTAACAATAACCCTAACCCTATTCCTAACACTAACCCTAACCCTAACCCTAACCCTATTCCTAACCCTAACCCTAAACCCTAAGCCTAACCAATACCCTAAACATAACCTTCACGCTAACCCTAACCCTAACCCAAATCCTAACCCTAAACCTAACCAAAAACCTAAACCTAACCCTAACCCAAACCCTAACCCTAACCCTATTCCTTACATTATCCCTTAACCTAAACTTAACCCAAACCCTAACGCAAACCCTAACCCTTAACCTAAGCCTAACCATAACCCTAACCCAAACCCTAACCCAAATACTAACCCAAACCCAAACTGTAACCCTAAACCTAACTCAAACACTAACCCTAACCCTAACCCAAAACCTAAATCCTAAACTAACCCTAAACCTTATCCTAACCCTAAACCTAACCCAAAAAATAACACTAACCCTAAACCAAACCCTAACCCTAACCCTAACATTAACCCTTACCCAAACCCTAAACCTAAACCTAACCCTAATCTAATCCTAACCATAACCCTAACCCAAAAACAAACCCTAACTCGAACCCTAACCGAAACCCTAATCCTAACCCTAACCTTAACCCAAACCCTAACCCTAACCCTATTCCTAACCCTAACCCTAAACCTAACCTTAACCCAAACCCTAACCCACACCCTAACCCTAAACTTAACCCTTACTCAAACTCTAACCCTAACTCGAACCTTAACCCTAACCCAAACCCTAACCCAAACCCTAACAATAACCCTAACACTATTCCTAACACTAACCCTAACCCTAACCCTAACCCTAACCCTAACCCTATTCCTAACCGTAACCCTAAACCCTAAGCCTAACCAATACCCTAAACATAACCTTCACGCTAACCCTAACCCTAACCCAAACCCTAACCCTAACCCTAAACCTAACCAAAAACCTAAACCTAACCCTAACCCTAACCCTAACCCTAACCCTGACCTTAACCCAAACCCTAACCCTTACCCAAACCCTAAACCTAAACCTAACCCTAACCCAAATCCTAACTCTAACCCTAACCCAAAAACTAACCATAACCCAAAACCTAACCCTAACACTATTCCTAACCCTAACTCTAAACCTAACCTTAACCCAAATCCTAACCCAAACCCTAACCCTAAACTTAACCTTAACTCAAACTCTAACCCTAATTCGAACCCTAACCCTAACCCAAACATTAACCAAACCCTAACAATAACCCTAACCCTAACCCTATTCCTAACGCTAACCCTAACCCTAACCCTAACCCTAACCCTAAACCTATTCCTAACCCTAACCCTAAACCCTAAACCTAACCAATACCCTAAAAAAAACCTTCACCCTAACCCTAACCCTAACCCAAACCCTAACCCTAACCATAAACCTAACCAAAAACCTAAACCTAAACCTAACCCTAACCATAACTCTAACCCTAACCCTAACCCTAACACTAACCCAAATCCTAACCCTAACCCTATTCCTAACCATAACCCTAAACCTACCCTTAACCCAAACACTAACCCAAACCCTAACCCAAACCCTATCCCTAACCCTAACCCTAACCATAACTCAAACTCTAACCCTAACTCTAACCCTAACTCAAAACCTAAACCTAAACCAAATCCAAACCCTAACCCAAACCCTAACAATAACCCTAACCCTAACCCTAACCCAAACCCTAACCCTAACCCTGACCCTCACCCTAACCCAAACCATAACACTAACGCTAACCTTAACCCTAATGATAAGCCTTAACCTAACTCAAACTCAAACCTAACCCTAAACCTAACCCTAACCCAAACCCTAACCCTAACACTAACCTAACCCTAACTCAAACCCTAACCATAACCCAAACCCTAACCCTCACCCTAACCCAAACCATAACACTAACGCTAACCTTAACCCTAATGATAAGCCTTAACCTAACTCAAACTCAAACCTAACCCTAAACCTAACCCTAACCCAAACCCTAACCCTAACACTAACCCTAACCCTTACCATAACCCTAACCCTAACCCTAACTCAAACACTAACCCTAACCCTAACAAAAACCCTAACCCTAAACCTAACCCTAACCCTTATCCTAACCCTAAACCTAACCCAAAAAATAACACTAACCCTAAACCAAACGCTAACCCTAACCCAACCCTAACCCTAACCCAAACCCTAACCCTTAACCGAACCCTAAACCTAAACCTAACCCTAACCCGAATCCTAACCCTAACCCGAACCCAAAAACTAACCCTAACCCAAACCCTAACCCTAACCCTATTCCTAACCCTAACCCTAAACCTAACCTTAACCCAAACCCTAACCCAAAACCTAACCCTAAACTTAACCCTAACTCAAACTCTAACCCTAATTCGAACCCTAACCCTAACCCAAACACTAACCAAACCCTAACAATAACCCTAACCCTAATCCTATTCCTAACACTAACCCTAACTCTAACCCTAACCCTAAACCTATTCCTAACCCTAACCCTAAACCCTAACCCTAACCAAGACCCTAAACAAAACCTTCACCCTAACCCTAACCCTAACCCATACCCTAACCAGAATCCTAAACCTAACCAAAAACCTAAACCTAACACTAACCCTAACCCTAACCCTAACCCTAACCCTAACCCTAACCCTAACCCTAACCCAAACCCTAACCCTAAATCTAACCCTAAACCTAATCCTAACCCTAACCGTAACCCAAAAACTAACCCGAACAATAACCCAAACCCTAAACCTAACCCTAACCCTAACCCTAACCCTAACCCTAACCCAAACCCTAACACTAACCCAAACCCTAACCCTAACCCTAAATCAAACCAAAACCCTAACCCTAACTCTAACCCTAACCCTAACCCTAGCCCTAACCCTAACCCAAACACTAACACTAACCCAAACCCTAACCCTAACCCTAAACCAAACCAAAACCCTAACCCTAACTCCAATCCTAACCTAACCCTAACCCTAAACCTAACCCTAACCTTAACCCAAACACTAACCCAAACCCAAACCCAAAACCTATCCCTAACCCTAACCCTAACCCTAACTCAAACTCTAACCCTAACTCTAAACCTAGCTCAAAACCTAAACCAAACCCTAATCCAAACCCTAACCCAAACCCTAACAAAAACCCGAACCCTAACCCTATTCCTAACACTAACCATAACCCTAACCCTAACCCTAACCCTATTCCTAACCCTAACCCTAAACCCTTACCCTAAACAATACCCTAAACATAACCTCACGCTAACCCTAACCCTAACCCAAACCCTAACACTAACCCTAAACCTAATGAAAACCCTAACCCTAACCCTTACCTTAACCCAGACCAAAACGCTAACCCTACCTCTAATCCTAACTCTAACCCTAATCAAAACCCTAACATTAACCCTAACCCTAACCCTAACCCTATTCCTAACCTTAACCCTAAACCTAACCTTAACCCAAAACCTAACCGTAAATCTAACCCAAACCCTAACCCTAACTCAAACCCTAACCCTAAGACAAACGCTAACCCTAAAACTAACCCTAACACAAATCCTAAACCTAACACTAACCCTAACCCAAACCCTAACCCTAACACTGACACTTACCCTAAGGCTAACCCAAATCCTAACCCTAAAACTAACCGAAACCAAAAGCCTAACCCTAACTCTAATCCTAACCCTAACCCTAATCCTAAACCTAACCCTAACACTAACCCAAACCCTAAACCTAACCCTAATCCTAATTCTAACCCTAACCCTAATCGTAACCCTAAACCTAACCCTAACCCACACCCAACCCCTAACTCTAACTCTAACCCTAACCGAAACCCTAACTCAAAACCTAAACCTAACCCTAACCCAAATTCTAACCCTAAACCTAACCCTAACACTTTTCCTAACCCTAACACAAACCCTAACAATAATCCTAACCCTAACCCTATTCCTAAACCTAACCCTAACCCTAATCTTAACCCTAATCCTAACCCTAACCCTAACCTCAAACTAACCCTAACCCTAAACCAAAACCTAACCCTAACACTAATCCTAATCCTAACCCTAACGCTAACCCTAACTCAAACCCTAACCCTAACCCAAACCATAACCCTAACACTAACCATAACCCTAATCCTAAACCTAACGCTAACCCAAACCCTAACCCTAACCCTAACCCTAACCCTAACCCTAAACCTAACCCAAACCCTAACGCTTACCCAAACCCTAAACCTAAACCTAACCCTAACACTAATCCTAACCCTAACCCTAACCCAAAAACTAACCGTAACTCGAACCCTAACCCAAACCCTAATCCTCACCCTAACGCTAACCCAAACCCTAAACCTAACCCTATTCCTAACCCTAACCCTAAAATTAACCTTAACCCAAACCCTAACCCAAAACCTAACCCTAACCCTAACTCAAACTCTAACCCTAACTCGAACCCTAACCCTAACCCAAACACTAATCCAAACCCTAACAATAACCCTAACCCTATTCCTAACACTAACCCTAACCCTAACCCTAACCCTATTCCTAACCCTAACCCTAAACCCTAAGCCTAACCAATACCCTAAACATAACCTTCACGCTAACCCTAACCCTAACCCAAATCCTAACCCTAAACCTAACCAAAAACCTAAACCTAACCCTAACCCAAACCCTAACCCTAACCCTATTCCTAACATTAAGCCTAAAGCTAAACTTAACCCAAACCCTAACGCAAACCCTAACCCTAAACCTAACCCTGACCATAACCCTAACCCAAACCCTAACCCAAATACTAACCCTAACCCTAACCGTAACCCTAAACCTAACTCAAACACTAACCCTAACCCTAACCCAAAACCTAACCCTAAACTAACCCTAAACCTTATCCTAACCCTAAACCTAACCCAAAAAATAACACTAACCCTAAACCAAACCCGAACCCTAACCCTAACATTAACCCTTACCCAAACCCTAAACCTAAACCTAACCCTAATCTAATCCTAACCATAACCCTAACCCAAAAACAAACCCTAACTCGAACCCTAACCGAAACCCTAATCCTAACCCTAACCTTAACCCAAACCCTAACCCTAACCCTATTCCTAACCCTAACCCTAAACCTAACCTTAACCCAAACCCTAACCCACACCCTAACCCTAAACTTAACCCTTACTCAAACTCTAACCCTAACTCGAACCTTAACCCTAACCCAAACCCTAACCCAAACCCTAACAATAACCCTAACACTATTCCTAACACTAACCCTAACCCTAACCCTAACCCTAACCCTAACCCTATTCCTAACCGTAACCCTAAACCCTAAGCCTAACCAATACCCTAAACATAACCTTCACGCTAACCCTAACCCTAACCCAAACCCTAACCCTAACCCTAAACCTAACCAAAAACCTAAACCTAACCCTAACCCTAACCCTAACCCTAACCCTGACCTTAACCCAAACCCTAACCCTTACCCAAACCCTAAACCTAAACCTAACCCTAACCCAAATCCTAACTCTAACCCTAACCCAAAAACTAACCATAACCCAAAACCTAACCCTAACACTATTCCTAACCCTAACTCTAAACCTAACCTTAACCCAAATCCTAACCCAAACCCTAACCCTAAACTTAACCTTAACTCAAACTCTAACCCTAATTCGAACCCTAACCCTAACCCAAACATTAACCAAACCCTAACAATAACCCTAACCCTAACCCTATTCCTAACGCTAACCCTAACCCTAACCCTAACCCTAAACCTATTCCTAACCCTAACCCTAAACCCTAAACCTAACCAATACCCTAAAAAAAACCTTCACCCTAACCCTAACCCTAGCCCAAACCCTAACCCTAACCATAAACCTAACCAAAAACCTAAACCTAAACCTAACCCTAACCATAACTCTAACCCTAACCCTAACACTAACCCAAATCCTAACCCTAACATTAACCCAAACCAAAACCCTAAACTTAACTCTAATCCTAACCCTAACCTTAATCAAAACCCTAACATTAAACTTAACCCTAACCCTAACCCAAAACCTAAACCTAACCCTAATCCTAACCCTAACCCTAACCCTAATCCTAACCCTAACCCTAACCGTAACACAAACCCAACCCCTAACCCTAACCCTAACCCTAACCCAAACCCTAAACCTAAACCTAACCCTAACTCAAACCCTAACCCTAACCCTAATGCTAACCCTAATCCAAACCCTAACCCTCAATCTAACCCTAAACCTAATCCTAACCCTAACCCTAACCCAAAAACTAACCCTAACAATAACCCAAACCCTAACCCTAACCCTAACCCTAACCCTAACCCAAACCCTAACACTAACCCAAACCCTAACCCTAACCCTAAATCAAACCAAAACCCTAACCCTAACTCTAATCCTAAACCTAACCCTAACCCTAACCCTAACCCTAACCCTAACTCAAACCCTAACCCTAACCCTAAACCAAACCGTAAGCCAAAACCTAACCCTAACCCTTATCTTAACCCTAAACCTAACCAAAAAAATAACACTAACCCTAAACCAAACCCTAACCCTAAGCCTAACCCTAACCCTAACGCAAACCCTAATCCTCACCCTAACGCTAACCCAAACCCTAAACCTAACCCTATTCCTAACCCTAACCCTAAAATTAACCTTAACCCAAACCCTAACCCAAAACCTAACCCTAACCCTAACTCAAACTCTAACGCTAACCCAAACCCTAAACCTAACCCAAACACTAATCCAAACCCTAACAATAACCCTAACCCTATTCCTAACACTAACCCTAACCCTAACCCTAACCCTATTCCTAACCCTAACCCTAAACCCTAAGCCTAACCAATACCCTAAACATAACCTTCACGCTAACCCTAACCCTAACCCAAATCCTAACCCTAAACCTAACCAAAAACCTAAACCTAACCCTAACCCAAACCCTAACCCTAACCCTATTCCTAACATTAACCCTAAACCTAAACTTAACCCAAACCCTAACGCAAACCCTAACCCTAAACCTAACCCTAACCATAACCCTAACCCAAACCCTAACCCAAATACTAACCCTAACCCTAACCGTAACCCTAAACCTAACTCAAACACTAACCCTAACCCTAACCCAAAACCTAACCCTAAACTAACCCTAAACCTTATCCTAACCCTAAACCTAACCCAAAAAATAACACTAACCCTAAACCAAACCGTAACCCTAACCCTAACATTAACCCTTACCCAAACCCTAAACCTAAACCTAACCCTAATCTAATCCTAACCATAACCCTAACCCAAAAACAAACCCTAACTCGAACCCTAACCGAAACCCTAATCCTAACCCTAACCTTAACCCAAACCCTAACCCTAACCCTATTCCTAACCCTAACCCTAAACCTAACCTTAACCCAAACCCTAACCCACACCCTAACCCTAAACTTAACCCTTACTCAAACTCTAACCCTAACTCGAACCTTAACCCTAACCCAAACCCTAACCCAAACCCTAACAATAACCCTAACACTATTCCTAACACTAACCCTAACCCTAACCCTAACCCTAACCCTAACCCTATTCCTAACCGTAACCTTAAACCCTAAGCCTAACCAATACCCTAAACATAACCTTCACGCTAACCCTAACCCTAACCCAAACCCTAACCCTAACCCTAAACCTAACCAAAAACCTAAACCTAACCCTAACCCTAACCCTAACCCTAACCCTGACCTTAACCCAAACCCTAACCCTTACCCAAACCCTAAACCTAAACCTAACCCTAACCCAAATCCTAACTCTAACCCTAACCCAAAAACTAACCATAACCCAAAACCTAACCCTAACACTATTCCTAACCCTAACCCTAAACCTAACCTTAACCCAAATCCTAACCCAAACCCTAACCCTAAACTTAACCTTAACTCAAACTCTAACCCTAATTCGAACCCTAACCCTAACCCAAACATTAACCAAACCCTAACAATAACCCTAACCCTAACCCTATTCCTAACGCTAACCCTAACCCTAACCCTAACCCTAAACCTATTCCTAACCCTAACCCTAAACCCTAAACCTAACCAATACCCTAAAAAAAACCTTCACCCTAACCCTAACCCTAACCCAAACCCTAACCCTAACCATAAACCTAACCAAAAACCTAAACCTAACCCTAACCCTAACCATAACTCTAACCCTAACCCTAACACTAACCCAAATCCTAACCCTAACATTAACCCAAACCAAAACCCTAAACTTAACTCTAATCCTAACCCTAACCTTAATCAAAACCCTAACATTAAACTTAACCCTAACCCTAACCCAAAACCTAAACCTAACCCTAATCCTAACCCTAACCCTAACCCTAATCCTAACCCTAACCCTAACCGTAACACAAACCCAACCCCTAACCCTAACCCTAACCTTAACCCAAACCCTAACCCTAAACCTAACCCTAACTCAAACCCTAACCCTAACCCTAATGCTAACCCTAATCCAAACCCTAACCCTCAATCTAACCCTAAACCTAATCCTAACCCTAACCCTAACCCAAAAACTAACCCTAACAATAACCCAAACCCTAACCCTAACCCTAACCCTAACCCTAACCCAAACCCTAACACTAACCCAAACCCTAACCCTAACCCTAGATCAAACCAAAACCCTACCCCTAACTCTAATCCTAAACCTAACCCTAACCCTAACCCTAACCCTAACCCTAACTCAAACCCTAACCCTAACCCTAACCCAAACCCTAACCCTAAACCTAACCCTAACCCTTATCTTAACCCTAAACCTAACCAAAAAAATAACACTAACCCTAAACCAAACCCTAACCCTAAGCCTAACCCTAACCCTAACCCAAACCCTAACCCTTACCCAAACCCTAAACCTAACCCTAAACCTTTTCCTAACCCTAAAACAAACCCCAACAATAATCCTAACCCTAACATTATTCCTAAACCTAACCCCAACCCTAACCCTAACCCTAACCCTAACCCTAAAACTAACTCAAACCCTATTCCTAACACTAACCCTAACCCTAACCCTAAACCTAACCCTAACCCTATTCCTAACCCTAACCCTAAACCCTTACCCTAACCAATACCCTAAACATAACACTCACGCTAACCCTAACCCTAACCCAAACCCTAACACTAACCCTAACCCTAACCCACACCCTAACCCTAACCCTAACCCTAACCCAAACCAAAACCCTAACCCTAACTCTAATCCTAACCCTAACCCTAATCAAAACCCTAACATTAACCCTAACCCTAACCCTAACCCTATTCCTAACATTAACCCTAAACCTAACCTTAACCCAAAACCTAACCGTAAATCTAACCCAAACCCTAACCCTAACTCAAACCCTAACCCTAAGACAAACCCTAACCCTAACACTAACCCTAAGCCTAATCCTAAACCTAACACTAACCCTAACCCAAACCCTAACCCTAACACTAACACTTACCCTAAGTCTAACCCAAAACCTAACCCTAAACCTAACCGAAACCAAAAGCCTAACCCTAAGTCTAATCCTAACCCTAACCCTAATCCTAACCCTAACCCTAACACTAACCCAAACCCTAAACCTAACCCTAATCCTAACTCTAACCATAACCCAAATCGTAACCCTAAACCTAAACCTAACCCACACCCAACACCTAACTCTAACCCTAACCCTAACCGAAACCCTAACTCAAACCCTAACCCTAACCCTAACCCAAACCCTAACCCTAAACCTAACCCTAACCCTTTTCCTAACCCTAACACAAACCCCAACAATAATCCTAACCCTAACCCTATTCCTAAACCTAACCCTAACCCTAAACCAAAAACTAAACCTAACCCTAACCCTAACCCTAACCCTAACCCTAACCCAAAAACTAAACCTAACCCTAACCCAAACCCTAACCCTAACACTAATCCTAATCCTAATCCTAACGCTAACCCTAACTCAAACCCTAACCCTAACCCAAACCCTAACCCTAACACTAACGATAACCCTAATCCTAACCTAACACTAACCCTAACGCTAACCCTAACCCTAAACCTAACCCAAATCTAACCCAAACCCTAACCCTTACCCAAACCCTAAAACTAAACCTAACCCTAACCCTAATCCTAACCCTAACCCTAACCCAAAAACTAAACCTAACTCGAACCCTAAGCCAAACCCTAATCCTAAACCTAACGCTATCCCAAACCCTAAACCTAACCCTATTCCTAACCCTAACCCTAAACCTAACCTTAACCCAAACCCTAACACAATCCCTAACCCTAACCCTAACCCTAACTCAAACTCTAACCCTAACTCGAACCCTAACCCTAACCCAAACACTAACCCAAACCCTAACAATAACCCTAACCCTATTCCTAACACTAACCCTAACCCTAAACCTAACCATATTCCTAACCCTAACCCTAAACCCTAACCCTAACCAATACCCTAAACATAACCTTCACGATAACCCTAACCCTAACCCAAACCCTAACCCTAACCATAAACCTAACCAAAAACCTAAACCTAACCGTAACCCTAACCCTAACCCAAACCCAAACCGTAACACTAACCCTAACCCTAACACTAACCCAAATCCTAACCCTAACATTAACCCAAACCAAAACCCTAAACCTAACTCTAATCCTAACCCTAACCCTAATCAAAACCCTAACATTAAACCTAACCCTAAACCTAACCCAAAACCTAAACCTAACCCTAATCCTAACCCTAACCCTAACCCAAACCCTAATCCTAACCCTAATCCAAACCCTAACCCTAACCCTATTCCTAACCATAACACTAAAACTAACCTTAACCCAAACACTAACCCAAACCCTAACCCAAACCCTATCCCTAATCCTAAATCTAAACCTAACTCAAACTCTAACCCTAACTCTAACCATAACTCAAAACCTAAACCTAACCCTAATCCAAACCCTAACCCAAACCCTAACAATAATCCTAACCCTAACCCTAACCCAAACCCTAACTCTAACCCTAACCCTCACCCTCACCCTAACCCAAACCATAACACTAACCCTAACCTTAACCCTAATGATAAGCCTAAACATAAATCAAACTCAAACCTAACCCTAAACCTAACCCTAACCCAAACCCTAACCCTAACACTAACCTAACCCTAACTCAAACCCTTACCATAACCCTAACCCTAACCCTAACCCAAACCCTAACACTAACACTAACCCTAACCCTAACACTAACCCAAATCCTAACCCTAACCCTAACCCAAACCAAAACCCTAACCCTAACTCTAACTCTAATCCTAAACCTAACCCTAACCCTAACCCTAACCCTAACCCTAAACCCAACCGTAACCCCAACCCTAACACAAACCCAACCTCTAACCCTAACCCTACCCCTAACCCAAACGCTAACCCTAACCCTAAACTTTAACCGTAACCCTAACCCTCACCCTAACCCAAACGATAACACTAACCCTAACCTTAACCCTAATGCTAAGCCTAAACCTAACTCAAACTCAAACCTAACCCTAACCCTAACCCTAACCCAAACTCAAACTCTAACACTAACACTAACCCTAACCCTAACCCTAACCATAACGCTAACCCTAACCCTAACTCAAACACTACCCCTAACCCAAACACTAACCCTAACCCTAAACCTAACCCTAACCCTTATCCGAACCCTAAACCTAACCCAAAAAATAACTCTAACCCTAAACCAAACCCTAACCCTAACCCTAACCCTAACCCTATCCCAAACCCTAACCCTTACCCAAACCCTAAACCTAAACCTAACCCTAACCCGAATCCTAACCCTAACCCTAACCCAAAAACTAACCCTAACCCAAACCCTAACCCTAACCCTATTCCTAACCCTAACCCTAAACCTAACCTTAACCCAAACCCTAACCCAAACCCTAACCCTAAACTTAACCCTAACTCAAACTCTAACCCTAATTCGAACCATAACACTAACCCAAACACTAACCAAACCCTAACAATAACCCTAACCCTAACCCTATTCCTAACACAAACCCTAACATTAACCCTAACCCTAAACCTATTCCTAACCCTAACCCTAAACCCTAACCCAAAGCAATACCCTAAACAAAACCTTCACGCTAACCCTAACCCTAACCCAAACCCTAACCCTAACCCTAAACCGAACCAAAAACCTAAACCTAACCCTAACCCTAACCCTAACCCTAACCCTAACTCTAACACTAACCCAAATCCTAACCCTAACTTTAACCCAAACCAAAACCCTAAACTTAACTATAATCCTAACCCTAACCCTAATCAAAACCCTAACATTAAACCTAACCCTAACCCTAACCCAAAACCTAAACCTAACCCTAATCCTAACCCTAACCCTAACCCTAATCCTAACCCTAACCCTAACCCTAACACAAACCCAACCCCTAACCCTAACCCTAACCCTAACCCAAACCCTAACCCTAAACCTAACCCTAATTCAAAACCTAACCCTAACCCTAACCAAACCCTAACCCTGAATCTAACCCTAAACCTAATCCTAACCCTAACCCTAACCCAAAAACTAACCCTAACAATAACCCAAACCCTAAACGTAACCCTAACCCAAACCCTAACACTAACCCAAACCCTAACCCTAACCCTAAATCAAACCAAAACCCTAACCCTAACTCGAATCCTAACCCTAACCGTAACCCTAACCCTAACCCTAACCCTAACCCTAAATCAAACCCTAACACTAACCCAAACCAAAACGCTAACCCTAACCCAAACCAAAACCCTAACCCTAACTCTAATCCTAACCATAACCCTAATCAAAACCCTAACATTAACCCTAACCCTAACCCTAACCCTAACCCTATTCCTAACCTTAACCCTAAACCTAACCTTAACCCAAAACCTAACCGTAAATCTAACCCAAAACCTAACCCTAACTCAAGCCCTAACCCTAAGACAAACCCTAACCCTAACACTAACCCTAACCCAACTCCTAGACCTAACACTAACCCTAACCCAGACCCTAACCCTAACACTAACACTTACCCTAAGTCTAACCCAAAACCTAACCCTAAACCTAATCGAAACCAAAAGCCTAACCCTAAGTCTAATCCTAACCCTAACCCTAATCCTAACCCTAACCCTAACACTAACCCAAACCCTAAACCTAACCCTAATCCTAACTCTAACCCTAACCCTAATCGTAACCCTAAACCTAACCCTAACCCACACCCAACCCCTAACTCTAAACCTAACCCTAACCGAAACCCTAACTCAAACCCTAACCCTAACCCTAACCCAAACCCTAACCCTAAACCTAACATTAACCCTTTTCCTAACCCTAACACAAACCCTAACAATAATCCTAACCCTAACCCTATTCCTAAACCTAACCCTAACCCTAACCCTAACCCTAATCCTAATCCTAACCCTAACCCTAACCCAAAAACTAAACCTAACCCTAACCCAAACCCTAACCCTAACACTAACCCTAACCCTCACCCTAACCCAAACCCTAATCCTAACCCTAACCCTAACCCAAACCCTAACCCTAACCCTATTCCTAACCATAACACTAAAACTAACCTTAACCCAAACCCTAACCCAAACCCTATCCCTAACCCTTACCCTAACCCTAACTCAAACTCTATCCCTAACTCTAACCCTAACTCAAAACCTAAACCAAACCCTAATCCAAACCCTAACCCAAACCCTAACACTAACCCTAACCCTAACCCAAACCCTAACCCTTACCCAAACCCTAAACCTAACCCTAACCCTTTTCCTAACCCTAAAACAAACCCTAACAATAATCGTAACCCTAACATTATTCCTAAACCTAACCCTAACCCTAACCCTAACCCTAAAACTAACTCTAACCCTATTCCTAACACTAACCCTAACACTAACCCTAAACCTAACCCTAACCCTATTCCTAACCCTAACCCTAAACCCTTACCCTAACCTATACCCTAAACATAACCCTCACGCTAACCCTAACCCTAACCCAAACCCTAACACTATCCCTAACCCTAACCCAAACCCTAACCCTAACCCTAACCCTAACCCAAACCAAAACCCTAACCCTAACTCTAATCCTAACCCTAACACTTACCCAAACCCTAAACCTAACACTTACCCTAACCCTAACACTAACCCAAATCCTAACCCTAACCCTAACCCAAACCAAAACCCTAACCCTAACTCTAACTCTAATCCTAAACCTAACCCTAATCCTAACCCTAACCCTAACCCTAATCCTAACCGTAACCCTAACCCTAACACAAACCCAAACTCTAACACTAAACCTAACCCTAACCCAAACCCTAACCCTAACCCTAACCCTAACCCTAACCCTAAACCCTAACCCTAACCCTAACCCTCACCCTAACCCAAACCATACCCCTAACCCTAACCTTAACCCTAATGCTAAGCCTAAACCTAACTCAAACTCAAACCTAACCCTAACCCTAACCCTAATCCAAACACAAACTCTAACACTAACCCTAACCCTAACCCTAACCCTAACCCTAACCCTAACCCTAACTCAAACACTAACCCTAACCCTAACAAAAACCCTACCCCTAAACCTAACCCTAACCCTTATCCGAACCCTAAACCTAACCCAAAAAATAACTCTAACCCTAAACCAAACCCTAACCCTAACCCTAACCCTAACCCTAACCCAAACCCTAACCCTTACCCAAACCCTAAACCTAAACCTAACCCTAACCCGAATCCTAACCCTAACCCTAACCCAAAAACTAACCCTAACCCAAACCCTAACCCTAACCCTATTCCTAACCCTAACCCTAAACCTAACCTTTACCCAAAACCTAACCCCAACCCTACCCCTAAACTTAACCCTAACTCAAACACTAACACTAATTCGAACCATAACCCTAACCCAAACACTAACCAAACCCTAACAATAACCCTAACCCTAACCCTATTCCTAACACTAACCCTAACATTAACCCTAACCCTAAACCTATTCCTAACCCTAACCCTAAACCCTAACCCTAACCAATATCCTATACAAAACCTTCACGCTAACCCTAACCCTAACCCAAACCCTAACCCTAACCCTAAACCGAACCAAAAACCTAAACCTAACCCTAACCCTAACCCTAACACTAACCCTAACCCTAAGACTAACCCAAATCCTAACCCTAACATTAACCCAAACCAAAATCCTAAACTTAACTCTAATCCTAACCCTAACCCTAATCAAAACCCGAACATTAAACCTAACCCTAACCCTAACCCAAAACCTAAACCTAACCCTAATCCTAACCCTAACCCTAACCCTAATCCTAACCCTAACCCTAACCCTAACACAAACCCAACCCCTAACCCTAACCCAAACCCTAACCCTAAACCTAACCCTAACTCAAACCCTAACCCTAACCCTAACCCAAACCCTAACCCTAATTCAAACCCTAACCCTAACCCTAACCCTAACCCAAACCCTAACCCTAAATCTAACCCTAAACCTAATCCTAACCCTAACCCTAACCCAAAAACTAACCCTAACAATAAACCAAACCCTAACCCTAACCCTAACTCAAACCCTAACACTAACCCAAACCCTAACCCTAACCCTAAATCAAACCAAAACCCTAACCCTAACTCTAATCCTAACCCTAACCCTAACCCTAACCCTATTCCTAACCCTAACCCTAAACCTAACCTTAACCCAAACCCTAACCCAAACCCTAACCCTAAACTTAACCCTAACTCAAACTCTAACCCTAATTCGAACCATAACACTAACCCAAACACTAACCAAACCCTAACAATAACCCTAACCCTAACCCTATTCCTAACACAAACCCTAACATTAACCCTAACCCTAAACCTATTCCTAACCCTAACCCTAAACCCTAACCCTAACCAATACCCTAAACAAAACCTTCACGCTAACCCTAACCCTAACCCAAACCCTAACCCTAACCCTAAACCGAACCAAAAACCTAAACCTAACCCTAACCCTAACCCTAACCCTAACCCTAACCCTAACCCTAACACTAACCCAAATCCTAACCCTAACATTAACCCAAACCAAAACCCTAAACTTAACTATAATCCTAACCCTAACCCTAATCAAAACCCTAACATTAAACCTAACCCTAACCCTAACCCAAAACCTAAACCTAACCCTAATCCTAACCCTAACCCTAACCCTAATCCTAACCCTAACCCTAACCCTAACACAAACCCAACCCCTAACCCTAACCCTAACCCTAACCCAAACCCTAACCCTAAACCTAACCCTAATTCAAACCCTAACCCTAACCCTAACCAAACCCTAACCCTGAATCTAACCCTAAACCTAATCCTAACCCTAACCCTAACCCAAAAACTAACCCTAACAATAACCCAAACCCTAAACCTCATCCTAACTCAGACCCTAACACTAACCCAAACCCTACCCCTAACCCTAAATCAAACCAAAACCCTAACCCTAACTCGAATCCTAACCCTAACCCTAACCCTAACCCTAACCCTAACCCTAACCCTAAATCAAACCCTAACACTAACCCAAACCCTAACCCTAACCCTAACCCAAACCAAAACCCTAACCCTAACTCTAATCCTAACCATAACCCTAATCAAAACCCTAACATTAACCCTAACCCTAACCCTAACCCTAACCCTATTCCTAACCTTAACCCTAAACCTAACCTTAACCCAAAACCTAACCGTAAATCTAACCCAAAACCTAACCCTAACTCAAAACCTAACCCTAGGACAAACCCTAACCCTAACACTAACCCTAACCCAAATCCTAAACCTAACACTAACCCTAACCCAAACCCTAACCCTAACACTAACACTTACCCTAAGTCTAACCCAAAACCTAACCCTAAACCTAACCGAAACCAAAAGCCTAACCCTAAGTCTAATCCTAACCCTAACCCTAATCCTAACCCTAACCCTAACACTAACCCAAACCCTAAACCTAACCCTAATCCTAACTCTAACCCTAACCCTAATCGTAACCCTAAACCTAACCCTAACCCACACCCAACCCCTAACTCTAAACCTAACCCTAACCGAAACCCTAACTCAAACCCTAACCCTAACCCTAACCCAAACCCTAACCCTAAACCTAACATTAACCCTTTTCCTAACCCTAACACAAACCCTAACAATAATCCTAACCCTAACCCTATTCCTAAACCTAACCCTAACCCTAACCCTAACCCTAACCCTAATCCTAACCCTAACCCTAACCCAAAAACTAAACCTAACCCTAACCCAAACCCTAACCCTAACACTAACCCTAACCCTCACCCTAATCCAAACCCTAATCCTAACCCTAACCCTAACCCAAACCCTAACCCTAACCCTATTCCTAACCATAACACTAAAACTAACCTTAACCCAAACCCTAACCCAAACCTTATCCCTAACCCTTACCCTAACCCTAACTCAAACTCTAATCCTAACTCTAACCCTAACTCAAAACCTAAACCTAACCCTAATCCAAACCCTAACCCAAACCCTAACACTAACCCTAACCCTAACCCAAACCCTAACCCTTACCCAAACCCTAAACCTAACCCTAAAACAAACACTAACAATAATCGTAACCCTAACATTATTCCTAAACCTAACCCTAACCCTAACCCTAACCCTAAAACTAACTCTAACCCTATTCCTAACACTAACCCTAACACTAACCCTAAACCTAACCCTAACCCTATTCCTAACCCTAACCCTAAACCCTTACCCTAACCTATACCCTAAACATAACCCTCACGCTAACCCTAACCCTAACCCAAACCCTAACACTATCCCTAACCCACACCCAAACCCTAACCCTAACCCTAACCCTAACCCTAACCCAAACCAAAACCCTAACCCTAACTCTAATCCTAACCCTAACACTAACCCAAACCCTAAACCTAACACTAACCCTAACCCTAACACTAACCCAAATCCTAACCCTAACCCTAACCCAAACCAAAACCCTAACCCTAACTCTAACTCTAATCCTAAACCTAACCCTAATCCTAACCCTAACCCTAACCCTAATCCTAACCGTAACCCTAACCCTAACACAAACCCAAACTCTAACACTAACCCTAACCCTAACCCAAACCCTAACCCTAACCCTAACCCTAACCCTAAACCCTAACCCTAACCCTAACCCTCACCCTAACCCAAACCATAACACTAACCCTAACCTTAACCCTAATGCTAAGCCTAAACCTAACTCAAACTCAAACCTAACCCTAACCCTAACCCTAATCCAAACACAAACTCTAACACTAACCCTAACCCTAACCCTAACCCTAACCCTAACCCTAACCCTAACCCTAACCCTAACTCAAACACTAACCCTAACCCTAACAAAAACCCTAACCCTAAACCTAACCCTAACCCTTATCCGAACCCTAAACCTAACCCAAAAAATAACTCTAACCCTAAACCAAACCCTAACCCTAACCCTAACCCTAACCCTAACCCAAACCCTAACCCTTACCCAAACCCTAAACCTAAACCTAACCCTAACCCGAATCCTAACCCTATCCCTATCCCAATAACTAACCCTAACCAAAACCCTAACCCTATCCCTATACCTAACCCTAACCCTAAACCTAACCTTCACCCAAAAACTAACCCAAACCCTAACCCTAAACTTAACCCTAACTCAAACTCTAACCCTAATTCGAACCATAACCCTAACCCAAACACTAACCAAACCCTAACAATAACCCTAACCCTAACCCTATTCCTAACACTAACCCTAACATTAACCCTAACCCTAAACCTATTCCTAACCCTAACCCTAAACCCTAACCCTAACCAATATCCTAAACAAAACCTTCACGCTAACCCTAACCCTAACCCAAACCCTAACCCTAACCCTAAACCGAACCAAAAACCTAAACCTAACCCTAACCCTAACCCTAACACTAACCCTAACCCTAACACTAACCCAAATCCTAACCCTAACATTAACCCAAACCAAAACCCTAAACTTAACTCTAATCCTAACCCTAACCCTAATCAAAACCCGAACATTAAACCTAACCCTAACCCTAACCCAAAACCTAAACCTAACCCTAATCCTAACCCTAACCCTAACCCTAATCCTAACCCTAACCCTAACCCTAACACAAACCCAACCCCTAACCCTAACCCAAACCCTAACCCTAAACCCAACCCTAACTCAAACCCTAACCCTAACCCTAACCCAAACCCTAACCCTAATTCAAACCCTAACCCTAACCCTAACCCTAACCCAAACCCTAACCCTAAATCTAACCCTAAACCTAATCCTAACCCTAACCCTAACCCAAAAACTAACCCTAACAATAACCCAAACCCTAACCCTAACCCTAACTCAAACCCTAACACTAACCCAAACCCTAACCCTAACCCTAAATCAAACCAAAACCCTAACCCTAAATCTAATCCTAACCCTAACCCTAACCCTAACCCTAACCCTAACCCTAACCCTAACCCTAACCCTGACTCAAACCCTAACACTAACCCAAACCCTAACCCTAACATTAACCCAAACCAAAACCCTAAACTTAACTCTAATCCTAACCCTAACCCTAATCAAAACCCGAACATTAAACCTAACCCTAACCCTAACCCTAACCCTAACCCATTTCCTAACCTTAACCCTAAACCTAACCTTAACCCAAAACCTAACCGTAAATCTAACCCAAAACCTAACCCTAACTCAAACCCTAACCCTAAGACAAACCCTAACCCTAACACTAGCCCTAACCCAAATCCTAAACCTAACACTAACCCTAACCCAAACCCTAACCCTAACACTAACACTTACCCTAAGTCTAACCCAAAACCTAACCCTAAACCTAACCGAAACCAAAAGCCTAACCCTAAGTCTAATCCTAACCCTAACCCTAGTCCTAACCCTAACCCTAACACTAACCCAAACCCTAAACCTAACCCTAATCCTAACTCTAACCCTAACCCTAATCGTAACCCTAAACCTAACCCTAACCCACACCCAACCCCTAACTCTAAACCTAACCCTAACCGAAACCCTAACTCAAACCCTAACCCTAACCCTAACCCAAACCCTAACCCTAAACCTAACATTAACCCTTTTCCTAACCCTAACACAAACCCTAACAATAATCCTAACCCTAACCCTATTCCTAAACCTAACCCTAACCCTAACCCTAACCCTAATCCTAATCCTAACCCTAACCCTAACCCAAAAACTAAACCTAACCCTAACCCAAACCCTAACCCTAACACTAACCCTAACCCTCACCCTAACCCAAACCCTAATCCTAACCCTAACCCTAACCCAAACCCTAACCCTAACCCTATTCCTAACCATAACACTAAAACTAACCTTAACCCAAACCCTAACCCAACCCCTATCCCTAACCCTTACCCTAACCCTAACTCAAACTCTAATCCTAACTCTAACCCTAACTCAAAACCTAAACCTAACCCTAATCCAAACCCTAACCCAAACCCTAACACTAACCCTAACCCTAACCCAAACCCTAACCCTTACCCAAACCCTAAACCTAACCCTAACCCTTTTCCTAACCCTAAAACAAACCCTAACAATAATCGTAACCCTAACATTATTCCTAAACCTAACCCTAACCCTAACCCTAACCCTAAAACTAACTCTAACCCTATTCCTAACACTAACCCTAACACTAACCCTAAACCTAATCCTAACCCTATTCCTAACCCTAACCCTAAACCCTTACCCTAACCTATACCCTAAACATAACCCTCACGCTAACCCTAACCCTAACCCAAACCCTAACACTAACCCTAACCCTAACCCAAACCCTAACCCTAACCCTAACCCTAACCCAAACCAAAACCCTAACCCTAACTCTAATCCTAACCCTAACACTAACCCAAACCCTAAACCTAACACTAACCCTAACCCTAACCCTAACCCTAACCCTAACCCTAACCCTAACCCAAACCAAAACCCTAACCCTAACTCTAACTCTAATCCTAAACCTAACCCTAATCCTAACCCTAACCCTAACCCTAATCCTAACCGTAACCCTAACCCTAACACAAACCCAAACTCTAACACTAACCCTAACCCTAACCCAAACCCTAACCCTAACCCTAACCCTAACCCTAAACCCTAACCCTAACCCTAACCCTCACCCTAACCCAAACCATAACACTAACCCTAACCTTAACCCTAATGCTAAGCCTAAACCTAACTCAAACTCAAACCTAACCCTAACCCTAACCCTAATCCAAACACAAACTCTAACACTAACCCTAACCCTAACCCTAACCCTAACCCTAACCCTAACCCTAACCCTAACTCAAACACTAACCCTAACCCTAACAAAAACCCTAACCCTAAACCTAACCCTAACCCTTATCCGAACCCTAAACCTAACCCAAAAAATAACTCTAACCCTAAACCAAACCCTAACCCTAACCCTAACCCTAACCCTAACCCAAACCCTAACCCTTACCCAAACCCTAAACCTAAACCTAACCCTAACCCGAATCCTAACCCTAACCCTAACCCAAAAACTAACCCTAACCCAAACCCTAACCCTAACCCTATTCCTAACCCTAACCCTAAACCTAACCTTAACCCAAAACCTAACCCAAACCCTAACCCTAAACTTAACCCTAACTCAAACTCTAACCCTAATTCGAACCATAACCCTAACCCAAACACTAACCAAACCCTAACAATAACCCTAACCCTAAACCTATTCCTAACACTAACCCTAACATTAACCCTAACCCTAAACCTATTCCTAACCCTAACCCTAAACCCTAACCCTAACCAATATCCTAAACAAAACCTTCACGCTAACCCTAACCCTAACCCAAACCCTAACCCTAACCCTAAACCGAACCAAAAACCTAAACCTAACCCTAACCCTAACCCTAACACTAACCCTAACCCTAACACTAACCCAAATCCTAACCCTAACATTAACCCAAACCAAAATCCTAAACTTAACTCTAATCCTAACCCTAACCCTAATCAAAACCCGAACATTAAACCTAACCCTAACCCTAACCCAAAACCTAAACCTAACCCTAATCCTAACCCTAACCCTAACCCTAATCCTAACCCTAACCCTAACCCTAACACAAACCCAACCCCTAACCCTAACCCAAACCCTAACCCTAAACCTAACCCTAACACAAACCCTAACCCTAACCCTAACCCAAACCCTAACCCTAATTCAAACACTAACCCTAACCCTAACCCTAACCCAAACCCTAACCCTAAATCTAACCCTAAACCTAATCCTAACCCTAACCCTAACCCAAAAACTAACCCTAACAATAACCCAAACCCTAACCCTAACCCTAACTCAAACCCTAACACTAACCCAAACCCTAACCCTAACCCTAAATCAAACCAAAACCCTAACCCTAACTCTAATCCTAACCCTAACCCTAACCCTAACCCTATTCCTAACCCTAACCCTAAACCTAACCTTAACCCAAACCCTAACCCAAACCCTAACCCTAAACTTAACCCTAACTCAATCTCTAACCCTAATTCGAACCATAACACTAACCCAAACACTAACCAAACCCTAACAATAACCCTAACCCTAACCCTATTCCTAACACAAACCCTAACATTAACCCTAACCCTAAACCTATTCCTAACCCTTACCCTATACCCTAACCCTAACCAATACCCTAAACAAAACCTTCACGCTAACCCTAACCCTAACCCAAACCCTAACCCTAACCCTAAACCGAACCAAAAACCTAAACCTAACCCTAACCCTAACCCTAACCCTAACCCTAACCCTAACCCTAACACTAACCCAAATCCTAACCCTAACATTAACCCAAACCAAAACCCTAAACTTAACTATAATCCTAACCCTAACCCTAATCAAAACCCTAACATTAAACCTAACCCTAACCCTAACCCAAAACCTAAACCTAACCCTAATCCTAACCCTAACCCTAACCCTAATCCTAACCCTAACCCTAACCCTAACACAAACCCAACCCCTAACCCTAACCCTAACCCTAACCCAAACCCTAACCCTAAACCTAACCCTAATTCAAACCCTAACCCTAACCCTAACCAAACCCTAACCCTGAATCTAACACTAAACCTAATCCTAACCCTAACCCTAACCCAAAAACTAACCCTAACAATCACCCAAACCCTAAACCTAATCCTAACTCAAACCCTAACACTAACCCAAACCCTAACCCTAACCCTAAATCAAACCAAAACCCTAACCCTAACTCGAATCCTAACCCTAACCCTAACCCTAACCCTAACCCTAAACCTAACCCTAAATCAAACCCTAACACTAACCCAAACCCCAACCCTAACCCTAACCCAAACCAAAACCCTAACCCTAACTCTAATCCTAACCATAACCCTAATCAAAACCCTAACATTAACCCTAACCCTAACCCTAACCCTAACCCTATTCCTAACCTTAACCCTAAACCTAACCTTAACCCAAAACCTAACCGTAAATCTAACCCAAAACCTAACCCTAACTCAAACCCTAACCCTAAGACAAACCCTAACCCTAACACTAACCCTAACCCAAATCCTAAACCTAACACTAACCCTAACCCAAACCCTAACCCTAACACTAACACTTACCCTAAGTCTAACCCAAAACCTAACCCTAAACCTAACCGAAACCAAAAGCCTAACCCTAATTCTAATCCTAACCCTAACCCTAATCCTAACCCTAACCCTAACACTAACCCAAACCCTAAACCTAACCCTAATCCTAACTCTAACCCTAACCCTAATCGTAACCCTAAACCTAACCCTAACCCACACCCAACCCCTAACTCTAAACCTAACCCTAACCGAAACCCTAACTCAAACCCTAACCCTAACCCTAACCCAAACCCTAACCCTAAACCTAACATTAACCCTTTTCCTAACCCTAACACAAACCCTAACAATAATCCTAACCCTAACCCTATTCCTAAACCTAACCCTAACCCTAACCCTAACCCTAACCCTAATCCTAACCCTAACCCTAACCCAAAAACTAAACCTAACCCTAACCCAAACCCTAACCCTAACACTAACCCTAACCCTCACCCTAACCCAAACCCTAATCCTAACCCTAACCCTAACCCAAACCCTAACCCTAACCCTATTCCTAACCATAACACTAAAACTAACCTTAACCCAAACCCTAACCCAAACCTTATCCCTAACCCTTACCCTAACCCTAACTCAAACTCTAATCCTAACTCTAACCCTAACTCAAAACCTAAACCTAACCCTAATCCAAACAGTAACCCAAACCCTAACACTAACCCTAACCCTAACCCAAACCCTAACCCTTACCCAAACCCTAAACCTAACCCTAAAACAAACCCTAACAATAATCGTAACCCTAACATTATTCCTAAACCTAACCCTAACCCTAACCCTAACCCTAAAACTAACTCTAACCCTATTCCTAACACTAACCCTAACACTAACCCTAAACCTAACCCTAACCCTATTCCTAACCCTAACCCTAAACCCTTACCCTAACCTATACCCTAAACATAACCCTCACGCTAACCCTAACCCTAACCCAAACCCTAACACTAACCCTAACCCTAACCCAAACCCTAACCCTAACCCTAACCCTAACCCAAACCAAAACCCTAACCCTAACTCTAATCCTAACCCTAACACTAACCCAAACCCTAAACCTAACACTAACCCTAACCCTAACACTAACCCAAATCCTAACCCTAACCCTAACCCAAACCAAAACCCTAACCCTAACTCTAACTCTAATCCTAATCCTAACCCTAATCCTAGCCCTAACCCTAACCCTAATCCTAACCTAAACCCTAACCCTAACACAAACCCAAACTCAAACACTATCCCTAAACCAAACCCAAACCCTAACACTAAACCAAACCCTAACCCTAAACCCTAACACTAACCCTAACCCTCACCCTAACCCAAACCATAACACTAACCCTAACCTTAACCCTAATGCTAAGCCTAAACCTAACTCAAACTCAAACCTAACCCTAACCCTAACCCTAATCCAAACACAAACTCTAACACTAACCCTAACCCTAACCCTAACCCTAACCCTAACCCTAACCCTAACCCTAACTCAAACACTAACCCTAACCCTAACAAAAACCCTAACCCTAAACCTAACCCTAACCCTTATCCGAACCCTAAACCTAACCCAAAAAATAACTCTAACCCTAAACCAAACCCTAACCCTAACCCTAACCCTAACCCTAACCCAAACCCTAACCCTTACCCAAACCCTAAACCTAAACCTAACCCTAACCCGAATCCTAACCCTAACCCTAACCCAAAAACTAACCCTAACCCAAACCCTAACCCTAACCCTATTCCTAACCCTAACCCTAAACCTAACCTTAACCCAAAACCTAACCCAAACCCTAACCCTAAACTTAACCCTAACTCAAACTCTAACCCAAATTCGAACCATAACCCTAACCCAAACACTAACCAAACCCTAACAATAACCCTAACCCTAACCCTATTCCTAACACTAAGCCTAACATTAACCCTAACCCTAAACCTATTCCTAACCCTAACCCTAAACCCTAACCCTAACCAATATCCTAAACAAAACCTTCACGCTAACCCTAACCCTAACCCAAACCCTAACCCTAACCCTAAACCGAACCAAAAACCTAAACCTAACCCTAACCCTAACCCTAACACTAACCCTAACCCTAACACTAACCCAAATCCTAACCCTAACATTAACCCAAACCAAAACCCTAAACTTAACTCTAATCCTAACCCTAACCCTAATCAAAACCCGAACATTAAACCTAACCCTAACCCTAACCCAAAACCTAAACCTAACCCTAATCCTAACCCTAACCCTAACCCTAATCCTAACCCTAACCCTAACCCTAACACAAACCCAACCCCTAACCCTAACCCAAACCCTAACCCTAAACCTAACCCTAACTCAAACCCTAACCCTAACCCTAACCCAAACCCTAACCCTAATTCAAACCCTAACCCTAACCCTAACCCTAACCCAAACCCTAACCCTAAATCTAACCCTAAACCTAATCCTAACCCTAACCCTAACCCAAAAACTAACCCTAACAATAACCCAAACCCTAACCCTAACCCTAACTCAAACCCTAACACTAACCCAAACCCTAACCCTAACCCTAAATCAAACCAAAACCCTAACCCTAACTCTAATCCTAACCCTAACCCTAACCCTAACCCTAACCCTAACCCTAACCCTAACCCTAACCCTGACTCAAACCCTAACACTAACCCAAAACCTAACCCTAACCCTAACCCAAACCAAAACCCTAACCCTAACTCTAATCCTAACCATAACCCTAATCAAAACCCTAACATTAACCCTAACCCTAACCCTAACCCTAACCCTAACCCATTTCCTAACCTTAACCCTAAACCTAACCTTAACCCAAAACCTAACCGTAAATCTAACCCCAACCCTAACCCTAACTCAAACCCTAACCCTAAGACAAACACTACCCCTAACACTAACCCTAACCCAAATCCTAAACCTAACACTAACCCTAACCCAAACCCTAACCCTAACACTAACACTTACCCTAAGTCTAAAACAAAACCTAACCCTAAACCTAACCGAAACCAAAAGCCTAACCCTAACTCTAATCCTTACTCTTACCCTAATCCTAACCATAACATTGGCAGTAATCCAAACACTAAACCTACACCTAATAGTAATTCTAACCCTATCCCTAATCGTAACCCTAAAACTAACCCTAACCCACACCCAACCCCTAACTCTAAACCTAACCCTAACCGAAACCCTAACTCAAACCCTAACCCTAACCCTAACCCAAACCCTAACCCTAAACCTAACCCTAACCCTTTTCCTAACCCTAACACAAACCCTAACAATAATCCTAACGCTAACCCTATTCCTAAACCTAACCCTAACCCTAACCCTAACCCTAAACCTAACCCTAATCCTAACCCTAACCCTAACCCAAAAACTAAACCTAACCCTAACCCAAACCCTAACCCTAACACTAATCCTAATCCTAACCCTAACGCTAACCCTAGCTCAAACCCCAACCCTAACCCAAACCCTAACCCTAACACTAACGATAACACTAATCCTAAACCTAACACTAACCCTAACGCTAACCCTAACCCTAACCCTAACCCTAAACCTAACCCTAACCCTAACCCAAACCCTAACCCTTACCCAAACCCTAAACCTAAACCTAACCCTAACCCTAATCCTAACCCTAACCCTAACCCAAAAACTAACCCTAACTCGAACCCTAATCCAAACCCTAATCCTAACCCTAACGCTATGCCAAACCCTACACCTACCCCTTTTCCTAAACCTCATCCTAATCCTAACCTTAACCCAAACCCTAACACAATCCCTAACCCTAACCCTAACCCTAACTCAAACTCTAACACTAACTCGAACCCTAACCCTAACCCAAACACTAACCCAAACCCTAACAATAACCCTAACCCTATTCGTAACACTAACCCTAACCCTAAACCTAACCATATTCCTAACCCTAACCCTAAACCCTAACCCTAACCAATACCCTAAACATAAACTTCACGATAACACTAACCCTAACCCAAACCCTAACCCTAACCATAAACCTAACCAAAAACCTAAACCTAACCGTAACCCTAACCCTAACCCAAACCCAAACCATAACACTAACCCTAACCCTAACACTAACCCAAATCCTAACCCTAACATTAACCCAAACCAAAACCCTAAACCTAACTCTAATCCTAACCCTAACCCTAATCAAAACCCTAACATTAAACCTAACCCTAAACCTAACCCAAAACCTAAACCTAACCCTAATCCTAACCCTAACCCTAACCCAAACCCTAATCCTAACCCTAACCCTAACCCAAACCCTAACCCTAACCCTATTCCTAACCATAACACTAAAACTAACCTTAACCCAAACACTAACCCAAAACCTAACCCAAACCCTATCCCTAACCCTAACCCTAACCCTAACTCAAACTCTAACCCTAACTCTAACCCTAACTCAAAACTTAAACCTAACCCTAATCCAAACCCTAACCCAAACCCTAACAATAACCCTAACCCTAACCCTAATCCAAACCCTAACCCTAACCCTAACCCTCACCCTAACCCAAACCCTAATCCTAACCCTAACCATAACCCAAACCCTAACCCTAACCCTATTCCTAACCCTTACCCTAACCCTAACTCAAACTCTTATCCTAACTCTAACCCTAACTCAAAACCTAAACCTAACCCTAATCCAAACCCTAACCCAAACCCTAACAATAACCCTAACCCTAACCCTAACCCAAATCCTAACCCTAACCCTAACCCTCACCCTAACCCAAACCATAACACTAACCCTAACCTTAACCCTAATGCTAAGCCTAAACCTAACTCAACTCAAACCTAAGCCTAAACCTAACCCTAACCAAAACCTTAACCCTAACACTAACCTAACCCTTCTCAAACCCTAACCATAAGCCTAACCCTAACCCTAACCCTAACCCAAACCCTAACCCTAACACTAACCCTAACCCTAACACTAACCCAAATCCTAACCCTAACCCTAACCCAAACCAAAACCCTAATCCCTAACTCTAACTCTAATCCTAAACCTAACCCTAATCCTAACCCTAACCCTAACCCTAATCCTAACCGTACCCTAACCCTAACACAAACCCAACCTCTAACACTAACCCTAACCCTAACCCAAACCCTAACCCTAAACCTAAACCTAACCCTAACCCTAACTCAAACCCTAATCCTAAACCTTACCCTAACTCAAACCCTAACCCTAACCCTAACCCTAACCCTAACCCAAACCCTAACCCAAATCCTAACCCTAACCCTAACCATAACCCTAACCCTAACCCTAACTCAAACACTAACCCTAACCCTAACAAAAACCCTAACCCTAAACCTAACCCTAACCCTTATCCTAACCCTAAACCTAACCCAAAAAATAACACTAGCCCTAAACCAAACCCTAACCCTAACCCTAACCCTAACCCTAACCCTAACCCAAACCCTAACCCTTACCCAAACCCTAAACCTAAACCTAACCCTAACCCGAATCCTAACCCTAACCCTAACCCAAAAACTAACCCTAACCCAAACCCTAACCCTAACCCTATTCCTAACCCTAACCCTAAATCTAACCTTAACCCAAAGCCTAACCCAAACCCTAACCCTAAACTTAACCCTAACTCAAACTCTAACCCTAATTCGAACCCTAACCCTAACCCAAACACTAACCAAACCCTAACAATAACCCTAACTCTAACCCTATTCCTAACACTAACCCTAACCCTAACCCTAACCCTAAACCTATTCCTAACCCTAACCCTAAACCCTAACCCTAACCAATACCCTAAACAAAACCTTCACGCTAACCCTAACCCTAACAAAAACCCTAACCCTAACCCTAAACCTAACGAAAAACCTAAACCTAACCCTAACCCTAACCCTAACACTAACCCTAACCCTAACACTAACCCAAATCCTAACCCTAACATTAACCCAAACCAAAACCCTAAACTTAACTCTAATCCTAACCCTAACCCTAATCAAAACCCTAACATTAAACCTAACCGTAACCCTAACCCAAAACCTAAACCTAACCCTAATCCTAACCCTAACCCTAACCCTAACCCTAATCCTAACCCTAACCCTAACCCTAACACAAACCCAACCCCTAACCCTAACCCTAACCCTAACCCAAACCCTAACCCTAAACCTAACCCTAATTCAAACCCTAACCCTAACCCTAACCCTAACCCAAACCCTAACCCTAAATCTAACCCTAAGCCTTATCCTAACCCTAACCCTAACCCAAAAACTAACCATAACAATAACCCAAACCCTAACCCTAACCCTAACTCAAACCCTAACACTAACGCAAATCCTAACCCTAACCCTAAATCAAACCAAAACCCTAACCCTAACTCTAATCGTAACCCTAACATTAACCCTAACCCTAACCCTAACCCTAACTCAAACACTAACCCAAACCCAAACCCAAACCCTAACCCTAAACCTAACCCTAACCCTTATCTTAACCCTAAACCTAACCAAAAAAATAACACTAACCCTAAACCAAACCCTAACCCTAAGCCTAACCCTAACCCTAACCCAAACCCTAACCCTTACAATCCCTAAACCTAACCCTAACCCTTTTCCTAATCCTAACACAAACCCTAACAATAATCCTAACTCTAATATTATTTCTAAACCTAAACCTAACCCTAACCCTAACCCTAACCCTAAACCTAAACCTAACCCTAACCCTATTCCTAACACTAACCCTAACCCTAACCCTAAACCTAACCCTAACCCTATTCCTAACCCTAACCCTAAACCCTTACCCTAACCAATACCCTAAACATAACCCTCTCGCTAACCCTAACCCTAACCCAAACCCTAACACTAACCCTAACCCTAACCCAAACCCTAACCCTAACCCTAACCCTAACCCAAACCAAAACCCTAACCCTAACTCTAATCCTAACCCTAACCCTAATCAAAACCCTAACATTAACCCTAACCCTAACCCTAACCCTATTCCTAACCTTAACCCTAAACCTAACCTTAACCCAAAACCTAACCGTAAATCTCACCCAAATCCTAACCCTAACTCAAACCCTAACCCTAAGACAAACCCTAACCCTAACACTAACCCTAAACCAAATCCTAAACCTAACACTAACACTTACCCTAAGTCTAACCCAAAACCTAACCCTAAACCTAACCGAAACCAAAAGCCTAACACTAACCCTAATCCTAACCCTAACCAAAACACTAACCTAAACCCTAAACCTAACACTAATCCTAACTCTAACCGTAACCCTAATCGAAACCCTAAACCTAACCCTAACCCACACCCAACCCCTGACTCTGACCCTAACCCTAACCGAAACCGTAACTCGAACCCTAACCCTAACCCTAACCCAAACCCTAACCCTAAACCTATCCCTAACCATTTTCCTAACCCTAACACAAACCCTAACAATAATCCTAACCCTAACCCTATTCCTAACTCTAACCCTAACCCTAACCCTAACCCTAATCCTAACCCTAACCCTAACCCAAAAACTAAACCTAACCCTAACCCAAACCCTAACCCTAACACTAATCCTAATCCTAACCCTAACGATAACCCTAATTCAAACCCTAACCCTAACCCAAACTCTATCCCTAACACTAACCATAACCCTAAACCTAAACCTAAAATTAACCCTAACGCTAACCCTAACCCTAACGCTCACCCTAACCCTAACCGTAATCCTAACCCTAACCCTAACCTAAAAACTAACCCTAACTCGAACCCTAAGCCAAACCCTAATCCTAACCCTAAAGCTAACCCAAACCCTAAACCTAAGCCTATTCCTAACCCTAACCCTAAACCTAACCTTAACCCAAACCCTAACCCAAAACCTAACCCTAACCCTAACCCTAACTCAAACTCTAACCCTAACTCGAACCCTAACCCTAACACAAACCCTAACAATAATCCTAACCCTAACATTTTTCCTAAACCTAACCCTAACCCTAACCCTAACCCTAACCCTAACCCTATTCCTAACACTAACCCTAACCCTAACCCTAAACCTAACCCTAACCCTATTCCTAACCCTAACCCTAAACCCTTACCGTAACCAATACCCTAAACATAACCCTCACGCTAACCCTAACCCTAACCCAAACCCTAACACTAACCCTAACCCTAACCCAAACCCTAACCCTAACCCTAACCCTAACCCTAACCCAAACCAAAACCCTAACCCTAACTCTAATCCTAACCCTAACCCTAATCAAAAGCCTAACATTAACCCTAACCCTAACCCTAACCCTAACCCTATTCCTAACCTTAACCCTAAACCTAACCTTAACCCAAAACCTAACCGTAAATCTAACCCAAACCCTAACCCTAACTCAAACCCTAACCCTAAGACAAACGCTGACCCTAACACTAACCCGAACCCAAATCCTAAACCTAACACTAACCCTAACCCAAACCCTAACCCTAACACTAACACTTACCCTAAGTCTAACCCAAAACCTAACCCTAAACCTAACCGAAACCAAAAGCCTAACCCGAAGCCTAATCCTAACCCTAACGCTAATCCTAACCCTAATCCTAACACTTACCCAAACTCTAAACCTAACCCTAATCCTAACTCTAACCCTAACCCTAATCGTAACCCTAAACCTAACCCTAACCCACACCCAAGCCCTAACTCAAACCCTAACCCTAACCGAAACCCTAACTCAAACCCTAACCTTAACCCTAACCCAAAACCTAACCCTAAACCTAACCCTAACCCTTTTCCTAACCCTAACACAAACCCTAACAATAATCCTAACCCTAACCCTATTCCTAAACCTAACCCTAACCCTAACCCTAATCCCTAACCCTAACCCTAACCCAAAAACTAAACCTAACCCTAACCATAACCATAACCCTAAACCTAACCATAACCCAAACACTAACCCAAACCCTAACCCAAACGCTATCCCTAAACCTAACCCTAACTCAAAAACTAACCCTAACCCTAACCCTAACCCAAACACTAACAATAACCCTAACCCTAACCCTAACCCAAATCCTAACCCTAACCCTAACCCTCACCCTAACCCAAACCAAAACACTAACCCTAACCTTACCCCTAATGTTAAGCCTAAACCTAACTCAACTCAAACGTAACCCTAAACCTAACCCTAACCAAAACCCTAACCCTAACACTAACCTAACCCTAACTCAAACCCTAACCATAACCCTAACCCTAACCCTAACACTAACCCAAACCCTAACCCTAACACTAACCCTAACCCTAACACTAACCCAAAACCTAACCCTAACCCTAACCCAAACCAAAACCCTAATCCCTAACTCTAACTCTAATCCTAAACCTAACCCTAATCCTAACCCTAACCCTAACCCTAATCCTAACCGTAACCCTAACCCTAACACAAACCCAACCTCTAACACTAACCCTAACCCTAACCCAAACCCTAAACCTAAACCTAAACCTAACCCTAACCCTAACTCAAACCCTAACCCTAAACCTTACCCTAACTCAAACCCTAACACTAACCCTAACCCTAACCCTAACCCAAACCCTAACCCAAATCCTAACCCTAACCCTAACCATAACCCTAACCCTAACCCTAACTCAAACACTAACCCTAACAAAAACCCTAACCCTAAACCTAACCCTAACCCTTATCCTAACCCTAAACCTAACCCAAAAAATAACACTAGCCCTAAACCAAACCCTAACCCTAACCCTAACCCTAACCCTAACCCAAACCCTAACCCTTACCCAAACCCTAAACCTAAACCTAACCCTAACCCGAATCCTAACCCTAACCGTAACCCAAAAACTAACCCTAACCCAAACCCTAACCCTAACCCTATTCCTAACCCTAACCCTAAATCTAACCTTAACCCAAACCCTAACCCAAACCCTAACCCTAAACTTAACCCTAACTCAAACTCTAACCCTAATTCGAACCCTAACCCTAACCCAAACACTAACCAAACCCTAACAATAACCCTAACCCTAACCATATTCTTAACACTAACCCTAACCCTAACCCTAACCCTAAACCTATTCCTAACCCTAACCCTAAACCCTAACCCTAACCAATACCCTAAACAAAACCTTCACGCTAACCCTAACCCTAACCCAAACCCTAACCCTAACCCTAAACCTAACCAAAAACCTAAACCTAACCCTAACCCTAACCCTAACACTAACCCTAACCCTAACACTAACCCAAATCCTAACCCTAACATTAACCCAAACCAAAACCCTAAACTTAACTCTAATCCTAACCCTAACCCTAATCAAAACCCTAACATTAAACCTAACCGTAACCCTAACCCAAAACCTAAACCTAACCCTAATCCTAACCCTAACCCTAACCCTAACCCTAACCCTAACACAAACCCAACCCCTAACCCTAACCCTAACCCTAACCCAAACCCTAACCCTAAACCTAACCCTAATTCAAACCCTAACCCTAACCCTAACCCTAACCCAAACCCTAACCCTAAATCTAACCCTAAACCTAATCCTAACCCTAACCCTAACCCAAAAACTAACCATAACAATAACCCAAACCCTAACCCTAACCCTAACTCAAACCATAACACTAACCCAAATCCTAACCCTAACCCTAAATCAAACCAAAACCCTAACCCTAACTCTAATCCTAACCCTAACATTAACCCTAACCCTAACCCTAACCCTAACTCAAACACTAACCCAAACCCAAACCCAAACCCTAACCCTAAACCTAACCCTAACCCTTATCTTAACCCTAAACCTAACCAAAAAAATAACACTAACCCTAAACCAAACCCTAACCCTAAGCCTAACCCTAACCCTAACCCAAACCCTAACCCTTACAATCCCTAAACCTAACCCTAACACTTTTCCTAATCCTAACACAAACCCTAACAATAATCCTAACTCTAATATTATTTCTAAACCTAACCCTAACCCTAACCCTAACCCTAACCCTAACCCTAACCCTAAACTTATTCCTAACACTAACCCTAACCCTAACCCTAAACCTAACCCTAACCCTATTCCTAACCCTAACCCTAAACCCTTACCCTAACCAATACCCTAAACATAACCCTCTCGCTAACCCTAAACCTAACCCAAACCCTAACACTAACCCTAACCCTAACCCAAACCCTAACCCTAACCCTAACCCTAACCCAAACCAAAACCCTAACCCTAACTCTATTCCTAACCCTAACCCTAATCAAAACCCTAACATTAACCCTAACCCTAACCCTAACCCTATTCCTAACCTTAACCCTAAACCTAACCTTAACCCAAAACCTAACCGTAAATCTAACCCAAATCCTAACCCTAACTCAAACCCTAACCCTAAGACAAACCCTAACCCTAACACTAACCCTAACCCAAATCCTAAACCTAACACTAACCCTAACCCAAAACCTAAACATAACACTAACACTTACCCTAAGTCTAACCCAAAACCTAACCCTAAACCTAACCGAAACCAAAAGCCTAACCCTAAGTCTAATCCTAACCCTAACCCTAATCCTAACCCTAACCAAAACACTAACCCAAACCCTAAACCTAACACTAAACCTAACTCTAACCCTAACGCTAATCGAAACCCTAAACCTAACCCTAATCCACACCCAACCCCTAACTCTAACCCTAACCCTAACCGAAACCCTAACTCAAACCCTAACCCTAACCCTAACCCAAACCCTAACCCTCAACCTAACCCTAACCATTTTCCTAACCCTAACACAAACCCTAACAATAATCCTAACCCTAACCCTATTCCTAAACCTAACCCTAACCCTAACCCTAACCCTAATCCTAACCCTAACCCTAACACAAAAACTAAACCTAACCCTAACCCAAACCCTAACCCTAACACTAATCCTAATCCTAACCCTAACGATAACCCTAATTCAAACCCTAACCCTAACCCAAACCCTAACCCTAACACTAACCATAACCCTAAACCTAAACCTAAAATTAACCCTAACGCTAACCCTAACCCTAACGCTAACCCTAACCCTAACCGTAATCCAAACCCTAACCCTAACCTAAAAACTAACCCTAACTCGAACCCTAAGCCAAACACTAATCCTAACCCTAAAGCTAACCCAAACCCTAAACCTAAGCCTATTCCTAACCCTAACCCTAAACCTAACCTTAACCCAAACCCTAACCCAAAACCTAACCCTAACCCTAACCCTAACTCAAACTCTAACCCTAACTCGAACCCTAACCCTAACACAAACCCTAACAATAATCCTAACCCTAACATTTTTCCTAAACCTAACCCTAACCCTAACCCTAACCCTAACTCTAACCCTATTCCTAACAATACCCTAACCCTAACCCTAAACCTAACCCTAACCCTATTCCTAACCCTAACCCAAAACCCTTACCGTAACCAATACCCTAAACATAACCCTCACGCTAACCCTAACCCTAACCCAAACCCTAACACTAACCCTAACCCTAACCCAAACCCTAACCCTAACCCTAACCCTAACCCAAACCAAAACCCAAACCCTAACTCTAATCCTAACCCTAACCCTAATCAAAACCCTAACATTAACCCTAACCCTAACCCTAACCCTAACCCTATTCCTAACCTTAACCCTCAACCTAACCTTAACCCAAAACCTAACCGTAAATCTAACCCAAACCCTAACCCTAACTCAAACCATAACCCTAAGACAAACGCTGACCCTAACACTAACCCGAACACAAATCCTAAACCTAACACTAACCCTAACCCAAACCCTAACCCTAAAACTAACACTTACCCTAAGTCTAACCCAAAACCTAACCCTAAACCTAACCGAAACCAAAAGCCTAACCCGAAGTCTAATCCTAACCCTAACCCTAATCCTAACACTAATCTAACACTAACCCAAACCCTAAACCTAACCCTAATCCTAACTCCAACCCTAACCCTAATCGTAACCCTAAACCTAA